>JBBMKB010005564.1:0-32126 GCA_037833945.1 Alaria marginata | reverse complement strand
AAAAGAAGTGAACTTTGTACACCAAACGGTGTTGATGTGAGAGAAACCTCTTTGGAAAACCTGAAACAATTACGACCCCCCCCCCCCCCCCCATACCAGTGTTGCGACTATATATATATCGCGTTCGACAGCCGTCAGATTTGGTCCCCCTCAGCACGGGTTTTATAGTTTCCGCGCACAGATTGATGAGCATCACCATGTTGACCCTGGTGCTAGCCCTAAGAGGAGCCGCCGACCTATATATTTTGCTAGGGAATGAGCGGCCCTCCCGCCCCCACGGCGGCAGGGCCACGTTGAAGCAAGGAATTACGGAAGGTACTGGGAGCGTCGCATGGAACGGACCAAATATGGGTTGAAACATAACCGAACGCTCATTGTTTGGGGACACGGGAGCAGGACTATAAAACGTCAATGGATCAGCACGTCGATGACGAGACATGGACGGAAAAGTTGCACGAAGTGCCGTTTTGTCCACAGGCTTTCCAGCCTCGCTGTACCACACAATGACACACTGCTACACTCCAGTATAACCGTGCACCATTTAGTTTCTGAGGTGTGATACCTCTATTGAAGGGCGCCATGCCCCACCCCAAAAGGGTATTCTTCGTAAGCTGAAAGTGCACAATCCAGACCCATGGCCTAGGTTTAAAACATACCCATATTTCGAAACAAGAACGAGACGTTGCGACGGTTTGGGTTAAGGGGCCGCGCCGGCTATACTATAACTCCGTTCGTATATTTCGTGTATATGTTTTGTTTTCTCGTTTTTCAGTTGTTTTTGTGTTTGTTGGTTATTTTCCGCATCAGCTATACTATTTCTAGTGCATTGTGTCTATGAAACACGCCTTACGGAAAACGAGATCCCTCCAGAACCACCCCCTGTTCATCTTGGAAGTCGGTCTTGAAAAAAAGCTCAGGTTCAGCAAAAATATTTTTAGCCACAAGCATATTTTTTAAAGGTATGCTTTATTTGTTTGCATCCCGTAAAGATATTCCTGAGTTTTGGTCATTCTGCTGCCCCTAATACTTACAACTACATTGCGCTCGTACTGTCAGGAGCGCGGGGCTCCGTCATTTAGAAACTGCTGTTTCCAAAAAGGTGCTACCTCTATGGTAGCAAGGGTCCAATCAGACCTAAATGTGTGCGTAGAGGTTAATGTTTCATGCAAATTGCTCAGTAGAGTTCAGCATTTTGACTGGCTTTTGTTATAAGAGTCTCTTTTAGACAAATTCACGTAGGTCACGCTCTTGGTACTTTATGTATGGTAAAGATTGGACTCGAAAAACAAAACCTATAAAAAAACGTACATGGTACACGCCAAAGGTGCGAGGAACGCCCTAAACAGGATTAGCGACGTTTCATGGACATCGATAGATTCGGACCACATACTGGTACAACGTATACAGCGCCAGCGCCGTTGATTCAGGCGGGCAATAATGCCGGAAGATTTACTCGGAAGGTCAAACGACAAGATATATACCCCAAACGCGTGGGATGAAAAAACGTGGATTTTGGACCAATTGTTCTAGAGTAAACCATGTTTAGTATGCACCCCAACGAGTGCTCGTACTGCTGTGTTCGGCTGACAGGCTTCGAGGGTATGTTCATTACCACAAAGATCGCTACCGTGTAAATTTCTTAGTGCTTCCCCGTCGATGTCCCCATACTCTTGATGATATATCTCACATCGTGTTGGGCTTTGTTGCTGCTGGCTTCCAGTAGTGTAGGATGTCGGCTACCACCAAAGTAGGGTGAGTACCGTACGCACAGCACTATATGTATATATCTGTATATGTACAAGGGGCTCATGGAGATTTAGCATGACATGTGGTTTATGCCCAAACGGGCAGTGTGCAGATGCCAAGAGACGTAGTTGGTGGGCTGAGTACATAATTAGTCTGTATCCACGACTTGTTTGGCGACTTATAACGAATACTCTATAAGCGCAAGGTTCACTTCAAAGCGCACGTTGACTGCTTTTTGCGAGCACCACCACCACCACATAGGAAAAAGCTCTTTCGACCCCTCCCTGAAGCTCTCTGCCAGCCTTGACGGGCTTTGAGGCAGAACTAGGGTAGTATAACTCCTCAGACTCTCGGGCATAGCGGGCACTTCTAGACCGTGCTCGCGTGTCAAGTGTGAAGGGTCGAGGGAACGCCCAACAGACGACGGCAAACGTTAACGTGCAAGAGCCAGTCTCAGTGGTGGACTTTGTTTTATTCTTAAACGCTCAAACAAAGTCACCGCTGACCTATCGCTCGCTGCGCTCGCCATAGGCTCATGGATATTAAGCGCGACATGTAGCCTATGGCGAAACGGGCAATGTGCAATTGCGAAGAGGAGTAGTTGGTAGGCCGAGTACATAATTAATCTGTATCCACGACTTGTTTGTCGACTTGCAACGATACTCTATAAATAAAATATCTGAAGAGTGTCGAACATATTGAAAACAACACACACTCGTACCTACGGCAGACTTGATGAATTCCTAAGGACTCCACTGCGTGCGGTATTTGCGAGTATTTGCGACTCCGTCTTTCTTGCAACGAAAACTCTAAACATGTAAAGCGAATGTCCCAATAAAGTCGAAAGCACTACACATACGTACGGTCATGTTTTGCACAACTTAGAGCGCAATGCACACGTCAAAACGCACGTTGACCGCTTTTTGGGAGCACCACCACCACCGTCAGCAGAAGCTCCTTCGACCCCTCCCTGTAGCTCTCCGCGAGCGTTGACGCGCTTTGAGGGAGACCTATACCTCCTCAGACTCTCGGGCATAACAGGCACCTCTAGACCGTGCTCGCGTGTGAAGTGTGAAGGGTCAAGGGAACGCCGACCGAACGAAGTCAAACTTGAACGTGCAAGAACCAGTCTCAATGCTGGACTTTGTTAATTTTCAAAACAAGGCAAATACACAGAAACGAGCAAAGTGAGAACAATAAAAGAAGGCTCGTCTCGAGGGGGAGCGTCGTAGACTCCGATGAATAATGTGTCGTAGACTCGCTGAGAGAAGCGATAGAGGCTGCGAAGATAGTATGTAGGTCAATATATGTAATATACATTATTTCACATACGTCAGCTGTGAGTTCGATCAAATTATTAGTCGATACTCATCTTTGCGTGATACTTCGGCCGCCTGTTTTTCAGATGTTTTCCTCTTTCAAGGTGTATATATATGAAACGGAAAGTTGTTGCTGATGTTAGTGTTGTTGTTGTTGGTGTCGTCCGTGGTTGTTGTCCGGTCGTGGCCTCGCGGACTGGCTGCCCGGGGTCGTTTCGGCCCAACGTTTCCGCGTGGGCCTGGGGGGTCGGGCGCCCACAGGGGGGAAGCGCCTGCTCTCGCGCCGCACGGGCCCGCGGTGCTCGAGCGGTCGAGGCGGCAAGGCCGGGCCCGATAGCGGCCCAAATCGTAATTTGCCTTGTATTAGAGTGGGCGGGGGACCACGGCCTCGAGCCGGAGCGCCCAACTTCGAGTCGAAAAACCGGGCGAGCGCGAGGCCGACGCGGGCTCCGGTGTACCCTGGCGGGTGGAGGGTGTCGCGGAAGGGGGGGGACGGGTGGCCTGATGCCTCGTCCGGTCGAGCTCGCGGAGGGGAGCAGGGTGCAAGAGACGGGCCTTCCTCCCGCAGAAACGCAGCCTGGATGGCGTGCGTGCTCAACGTTTGGCGATTTTGCAAAGAACGAGTCGTAAAGACATACTTCGTATTACAACTAACGTCCAATACGAACCACTCAAAAAGCAGTTTACGGCAGATCCGCTTTTCGCTGGGTCACGTTGCTCAAGCACCTTGATAGTGAGCTGGAATCGTGTTTGCGCATGAAGAACGCCCCGGGGAGAACTGATCTCCACGACGTAGAGGGGTCGGGGCTGCCGACTTCCGTCTCGACTTAGCTCGCGACGGTCGAGAGAGACCGGCTGGGGAAGGGGTGCCTGGTCCCTCGCCGGGAACAAAGCAACTAGCGATGCGGGATACCAGGCGTGGACGGAATATAAGAACCGTTTGGCAAATAACACGCAGAGTATTCGTACCTTATATATACGTTCAAATTGATTTTGGTCCCAATTTTAATTGTTCGACGTTTTTCAAACAAACGGGGACAGGTGACGCGTAGACCGATAGTACCGCGTTGCAGGTTTGCACGCTCGTTGTCATACATCCCATACTAATTTCTACTTCTTTTTTTTTCAAACTAAAATCAAGATATGTTTTTTCAAAGAGTCCAAAAAATGTTGAAAAAAATGGATCGCCAGAACTTCGGTCAGAATCGAAAACGACCCAAACCTTGGCGAGATAGCCGTTTTTACACTAAATTCAAGATAGTTTTGTTTTTTGCATGGTGCTTCCACCACTTGGCCATGATGTTGCTGCGTACGAATTGGGTACACATCTGCTGCTGTACGCACTGCCGTACTGCTGTAGTACATGGTGGGTGCGTCCATGGGTTGGTCGGTCGGTGGGTGGGTGGGTTGATGGGTCGGTTAGTATGTGGGTGAGTGCTCTCGTGCCTGTCGGTGGTCGCCGCGTTGTATTTTTATGGTAATATTTGTTTCGGTATACCGGCCCCTCTCAGGCATTTTTTTTATCTGCTACAAGGGCTCCGCGTGGATGCCGCCATGTTCTTAATTTAGGGTGTGGATCGTGGCCCAGATATGTTTTAGTAAGCATTTACAAAAAGCCAAAAAGGACTCGTGCCTGCCTGGTACATATGTATTTTTTTCAAAGGGTAAAAAAAAGGTAAAAATAATGGATCTCCAGAACTTCGGTTAGAATAGAAAACGACTTAACACTCGGCGAGATAGATGTTTTTACACTAAATTCAGGACAGGTGTTTTATTTGCATGATGTATCCACTTTTAATACTGTACTCGACCATGGTGGTGCTGCGTGCGAACTGGGTACACGTTTACTGCTGTACGCACTGTTGTACTGCTCTAGTACATGGTGGGTGTGTCCATGGGTCGGTCGGTCGGTGGGTAGGTGGGTTGGTGTGTCGGTTGGTATGTGGATGAGTGCTTTCGTGCCTGTCGGTAGGGGCCCTGTTGTTTTGTTTTTAGACTAACTGTTTCCGTAAACCGGCCCCGCTCTGGCATTTCTTTGTCAATAAATATTGAACGATTTTCCTGATCAGTGGATGTAGGGTGTGGATCGTCGCCCAGATATTGTTTGGTATTTATTTACGAAAAAACGAAGAAGGACTCGAGCCTGCCCGGTATATATACTGCTGCTGTACGCGCTGCTGAAATCAACTCCCCCCTGCAGTATCCACCGTTGCTGTGTGATACCATACCGGTATACCTTACTTGGTTGATGTTTAGTGTGAATTGCACCTAACTACTACTACTTCGACCTCGTTGCTCGGTCGACCGATTGAGCGCCGCCGCTCGGCCAATCGGTCGATGGCTGGGTCGCTAGACCTCGTCGCTGGGTAGTTAGCTGGGCGGCCTTTGGCCGCCGTCGTCGCTCGCGCCGTCGATCCGTCGCTCGCGCGACCGTCGCTCTTGTTAATCTGTATATATAAAACGGAAAGTTGTTGATGTTGGTGTTTGCTGTTGGTGTTGTTGTTGTTGTTGTTGTTCTTGGTGGTGTTGGTGTCGTCCATCCTTGTTGTCCGGTCGTGGCCTCGCGGGTTCGCCGCTCAGGGTCGTTTCGGGCTCGGATTTCGGCGCGGATTTGGGAGGTCGGGCCCACACAGGGGGAAGCGCTCGGTCTCGCACCGCGCGGGCCCGCGGTGGCCGAGGGGTCGGGGCGGCAAGGCAGGGCTCGACTACGGCTCAAATCGTATTTCACTTGGAATTAGAGTAGGCGGGGGGGCACAGCCTCGAGCCGGAGCGCCCAACCTAGAGTCGTGAAATCGGGCGAGCGCGAGACCGACGCAGGCTCCGGCGCACCCTGGCATGTTAAGCGGCTCGAGCAAGGGGTGGGGAAGCCGGCCTGACGCCTCGTCGGGCCGATCTCGCGGAGGGGAGCAGGGTGCAGAGACGGGCCTTGCTCGCGCAGAAACGGAGCGTGGACGGCGTTCGTCTGACGTTTTTTTCGAGTGTATATGCAACGGTAAATCATGGTACAATCGATAAAACGTTCCTTACATACCCGTTCAAATAAGGAAATGACGCGAGATCCGCCTAATTTGGTTGGCAACCTCAAGCACCCTGGTAGCAAGCTGGAATCGTGTGCGCATACCGATGGCGCGCGGAAGAACTTGCCTCCTCGACTGTGAGGGGTCGGGGCTGCCGACTTCCGTCTCGACTTGGCGCGCGTCGGCCGAGAAAAGCCGGCTGGACAAAGGGGTGCCTGGTGCGAGGTTGTAGAAAAATCTCGTGATGCGGGATACCATGCGTGGCCAGTATATAAAAACCGCTCGGCCGACAACACGATTATCAATCGTTCTTTAATCGTTCTTTATATTTCCGTCCAATAGCTTTCGGGTCCATGTTTTATTTTTTGGCGTGTTCCAAACGAATGGGGACAGGGGTCGCGTATTCTTTTGGGAGATGTGCAGGTTTGCACGCCGTCCCCAGTGACATATATATCCTTATCATCCAACACTAAACTCGCTATAATAAATACCTGATACAAATTTCAAGATATTTTTTTCCACACTAAAATATATTTTCGAAGAGTCCAAAAAAGGAAAAAAAATGAATCTCCAGAACTTCGGTCGAAATCGAAATCGACCTAAACCTGGACGAGGTAGCCGTTCTTACACCAAATTCCCGACAAAAAACTCCGAAAAACGGAAATCGTGCTCGGCCCCGGGCATATATAGCCTGCTCGGTAGTGATGATGGTGTGTACTGCTGTGCTTCTGTATACTGCTGGTGCGTGTATCGATGGGTTGGTGAGTGGGTGGGTGGGTGAATGGGTGGGTGTAGGTGGGTGGTGGGTGGTGGGTGGGTTGGTACGTGGATGACTGTGTTCGTACCTGTGTGTGGTGGCCGGCCGTGTTTATTTCTTTGTTTTTTGTTTGTTTTTGTCTGCTACAAGGGCTCCGCGTGGATGCCGGCACAAAGTGTGTCAATTTACCTCATCAGTGGATCGCGTTACATGGTGTGGATCGTGGCCCAGTTACTTTATACTACTACTATTACTACTACTCCTACTACTGTGGTGACGTGTACATCACACAGCAAAGGAAGGAGCTGTTTGTTACATTGTCAAGAAATACACCTAATCGTCGCGATCGTCCGCCCGCTCCCTCGCATCGCCGGCTAGATCCGTCGATCGCGCGCGCCGGTCGGCCGGGTGTTGTGTGTCGTCTTTGTGCTTTTTTTTGTGTGTACGAGGTATGTATATAAGAATGTGCGTTGGCTCGGTACCTACTTCTCCTGCTTTTTTTGCTGTTGCGTGAACCGCTGCTGTTATAACTGCTGCCTGCCGTACGTACGTGCCCGTACCTACTACTACTGGTGGTGGTGTGTGTACGCCCCACAGCAGGAAGGAGCGGTTATAGTTACAATCCGTTCTCGCTCGCTCCGTTCATCGCGTGCGTGTATGTGTGTGCCTGTAGTACTTGCGTTATACAACAGCAAGGAAGGAGCGGTTATTTATTGCGTTGTCAAGAAGTGCGATCTGCGTTTAATATGCTGTCTGTATGTATGCACCGCTGCTGTTGTAACTACCGCCCGCTGAACGTTCGTTGCAGCTGCTGCTACAGTAGCACCAACTGGTTACGGTATTATACTGCTGCTACTGTGTACTACGTACCAGTACCCACTTCGACTCTGCTGTACCGCCGCTGTGCCTACTGACTGCTGTACGTAGTATACGTGCCCGTTCCTACGATTATGCAATAACTATAGAAAAAAAGGCAATCGTTCCGATCGTTCGCCCTCTCCCTCGCATCGCCGGATCGATCGGTCGATCACGCGCGCGCCGGTCGGCCGTGTGTTGGGTGACGTCTGTGAGCCGTTCTTTGTGCATGTACAAGGTATGTATGTGTTTGTTTGTTGTGTGTTTTTGCCTTGCTGTGCGTACCGGTACCTAATTTCTACTGCTTGCTGTATGACATTGACCCTAACCGCTGCTGTAACTTCTTCCCGCTGTGCGTACGTGCCCGTACCTACTACTGGTGGTGGTGTGTACGTCACACAGCAGAAGCGAGCGGTTATAGTCACAATCAGTTCTCGCTCGCTCGGTCCATCGCGCGCGTGTGTGTGTACCTGTAGTCTTTACTGAGCCATACAGGAGCGAGGAAGGAGCGGTTATTATTCGCGGCATTGTCAAGAAGTGCGACCGTCACAATCGTCCGCCCGCTTCTTCGCGTCGGTATATATATGTACGTGTGTGTTTGTTGTGTGCTTGCTTGCTGAACGTACCGGTACCTACTGTCTACTGTAGCTGTATGTATATGTACTGCTGCCGTAACTACTGCCCGCTGTACGCACGTGCCGGTACCTACTACTACCACTAGTGGTGGTGCTGTGTACGTCACACAGCACAAAAGCGAGCCATTATAGTTACAATCTATTTATCGGTCCATCGCGCGCGCGTGTGCGTACCTGTAGTACATTCTACGCCATACAGCAGCGAGGAAGGGGCGGTTATTAGTTGCATTGTCAAGAAGTTCGATCGTCGTAATCGCCCGCCCGCTCCTCCGCATCGCGCGTTCTATTGGTCGACCGCAAGCACGCGGCCACGCGGCCGACCGACCGACCGACCGCTGGGTCGCTCGACCTCGTCGCTCGATCGACCGATCAAGCGCCGTCGCTCGGTCGATCGACCGGCTGGTGGTACTGCTACTACTGGTGGTGGTGTGTGTACGTCACACAGCAGGAAGGAGCGGTTATAGTTACAATCAGTTCTCGCTCGTTCGGTCCATCGCGCGCGTGTAGTGTTTGTGTGGAGCACTTACGGCATACACCAAACAGCAAGGAAGGAGCGGTTACTATTGATAGTTGCATTGTCAAGAAGTGCAATCGTCGCAATCGCCCGCCCGCTCCTTCGCATCGCTATGTTCGATTGGTCGATACCGGACACGCGGCCGACCGGCGCGCGCGCAATCGACGCGCTCGATCTCGTCGCTCGGTCGACCTAATCGAGAGCCGCCGCTCGGCCGATCGACCGACCGCTGGGTCGCTCGACCTTGTCGCTCGGTAGTTAGTTGGGCGGCTTTGGGCCGCCGTCGTCGCTCGCGCCCTCGCTCCGTCGCTCGCGACCGTCGCTGTTGTAGTAATTATTAGACATGGCCATTACAACAGTGATAGAGCGTACGCATTTGTTCAATGCCGCATTATAACAAAAAGGTATCCGTTAGTTCGTACATGCAATGGCATGTCATCATGGGTGTTGCAGTATTGCTAGAAGTAGGTAATCTCGTAAGCACACCAGTACCTAGCTTGGTGTATCTGGGACATGGTACCCGTACGAGCTGGGCCAGCCATAAAACTGGGAATCCTTCCAAAAGTAGTATCTCGAGAATCACTTCGAGTTAGACTCAGCTAAGGACACCGCTGTAATCGACAAAATATTGTTGGGATGCAGGGCAACACGCCCTCGTGATTGGGCATGATATTACAAAATGAATTGCTGGTGTTATAATATACTTGAATTGAGTGTGTACTAAATGGGCATTTGAAACGTTATTTTTGCGGCGGGATATCGTTAAACTATTTTTTTCTTTTTCTTTTTCCGCCACACACCTTGTACCACACAGCTGCTGCCAGACCCCTTGCACCTCGCACCACGTATGGCGACATGGAGTCGAGCCCACCTGAAGCTGAGGTTTTGAGGACGACCTCTTTGCCTGCGGTCCCTTCTGATCGTCCAACGGGGACATGGAGGCTGAGAATGAACTACACGCCGAGCACAAAACAGAGGACCAAGCGTGTGCTATCGCAAAGGTTCGGCAGCGCCCAGGAAGCGGAAGCAACGATCCCTTGGTGGCGCATCCCCTATGCTCAAGGGCACGCAGGCAAGAACACCTACCCATTTCCACCTCCGGGTCAGCAGCAGAGCTCGGCTTCGGCGGCAGCAGCAGGGCCGGTCGCGGCAACGCTCCCTCGAGGCGAGTGCGATTCCGTGCCGTTGGTGTGTTGGTTTGTGTCAGGATGTGTGTTACTGGGCCGCCTGCGAATACGAATGGATGTTTTACTGTATTCGATGCCATCCGACGTCCGGGCTGCCCCATCGTACGCTGACACTATCCCAGCGAGAACTCTGCGTGCAGTCTGTGTCGGTAGAGTACCGCAGTAGTCCTGTCGACAGATATGCCCCTTATTGCCCTACTCCTGTTCTCGTACGTACGTACGACGTGCCTGTGTGGGCCCGTTTTATACTGGTTATACTGCTGTGTGGGTTCTACTATATCGGCTTTGGAACCATATCATACTCGCAGTACTCGTACTGTTGTTTGTGTGATACATCGGCGCCGATGAAAGCATGGGGCGCTCACAAAGCAGCGTGCGGTCGGGGTCACTCGCACGGGTTGCTGCAAACGAACCTGTGGTGACCACATGCACATGTGCTGGCTGTTCACTGTCCGCGCAGAGTGCTACTGCAAAGAATATGCCCCACTATTGTTAAGTGATTTGTCAAAAACTGGGTTGCAGTCGTACGTACAGACATTTGTGTCTTGACCGTTGTCTACTGCACTATGTTATCCCTGCTTGACGTCGCCCGTGACGTATCGCGTTACCTGCACTATCTGTCGAGACGTCTGTCTGCATGCTTTTGTTTTTCGATACGGCAGTGCTGCCCATAGATATGGTTGTCTTGCTGTTCTACTCGTCGTACTGCTGTTCTACGTACGTACCTGCTATTAGTTCATACCAAGTAGGTTACGTACCACTTTCTATTGCACTGTGAAATAGTGCTGAAATGGGGCTTGCACACACATTGCGGTTGGCGGTACTCCTAAATGGTGCTTCGGCGGACATGTATTGACCACACCCACCCATGTCCGGGCTGTGCTCCTCTCTGCGCGAGAAATAGTGGCAAAACGTTTTTGTACTGCTGTGTTTGTCTGCAATGTTGTGTGCATGCCTCCCGGTTAAAATGAGTCCCTGTAGTCCTAGTGGTTTAACTGCTGTTGTTGCGCTTGCCTCGACTGTTCCCCCCGCCCTCCCTGTCGCTTTGAAACACACAATAGGTAAATCCCGGAACAGTTTGCACCGACACGATAACGCGCAGGAACGTCAATTCAAGAAGCAGCGCAGGGAAGGGACTGACGTGAAACGTGGGGGGTGGTCGGCGTCGACGATCCTGAGCGATCGCGATAAGCGGTACGTCACGCGTTCATGGAACACGCGCGAGGAGAAAGTGGCGAGGAAGTTCACATCTCGGAGGTTCTATCTCGCACGGCGCATCAGCGAGCGGGAGGCGAGAGTGCAGAAGAAGGCGGGATACATGTTCCGGCTTCGAAAATGCATGTTGTGGGACATCGCCGAGTTGCTCCGTACCGCCGACGAGCGCGCAGTTGGCGAGGGGGGGTGACGGGGGCGCGGAGGCTGGTTTGCACTCTACGCACAATTTCACGAACGAGGACGCGATCCCGGAGGCCAGCCCCACGCAGCGCAATCGGTTGTTCACTCAAGCGATGGCGATCAAAGAAACGTTGGAACAGCAGCCCGATCGAGATCTGCTTCAGCTATGGGAGTTCAAACAGGCCAAGCGAGCTGCCGATGCCCTGGACGCCACCACTACGCCCGACGCCAAGGGGGCGTCTGGGGCAAAGGTGTGGAACCACATGAAGGAAGCCTCGATCATGAGGTTACAGTTTACGCAAATGTACATTGCCGCACGTGTCGCGTCCGAGGTAGGGATGACGTACAAGCTGAGGACAGTTCTCCGGTGGGTGGCTGAGTTTTATAAACTCGGCGGCTATCTGAAACGCGACGGCCGAGGTACCCGCGAGAGGGATGGATCTTGATCGAGGACAACTAGGAGCTGAAGCGCTTGACGTACTTGAACGGCCAGAAGTGCGTCTCCGTGTAAAAGGTCCGCGAATATCTGAACAACGTGCTTCTCGCGAAGGAGGGGGGGGACCTGATGCTGAAGAAGTACGGCTTGAGTCTGCCCATCTCTACATCTACGCCTCACTCGTGGATGATCAAGCTCGGTTGCAAATACGATCGCGCGCAGCAGTCGTTCTACACGGACGCACACGAAAGGGAAGATGTCATAGAAAACCGTGTGTGCTACGTGAGGAAAAAGCGCCAGTTGGCCCTGCGGCAACCATGTTGGAAAAGCGTGGAGTAGGATTCGCTGACGCCGGAGGACAAGGCCGCAATGGAGACACCAAAGGAGAAAGGCGAACAGGCGTTATTTGCGGAGGTATTCAAGTTCGAGCGCAGCGGCGTCGAGTTTCACGTCGACTTCATGGGCGGCAAGTCGAACGAGAAGTACGACGCTCTTCGTGAGGAGATAGGCAAAGACGGTGGGTGGTGCAGCGTTCGTTTCGACGTAGCCTCGCCCATGCCCTGCGAATATTCCCACGCGCCCGAGGTGTGTAAATGCCACAAGCCGGTCTATCACACCGGCGAGGAAGAGTCTATTTACGAGGCATTCGCGCGAGAGGGGAGCGAGTGGGTGATCAGGGGGGTGAGGGGGTTAAGGAAAAAGACGGAGGGCCCGGGGAGATGGTGTCCGCGTTTCAGGACGAGCGGCGTGGCTTCGGCATTAGGCGTTCGGCCGATGAACAAGCTTCGCCGTAGCAAGGAACGCCCGACCTTGAAGACGAGTCCAGGAACGCGCTTTCTGATCCGCGGAAAGAACAAGGAAGGATACTGGGGATATGCCCAGTTCGAGGAGCAGGTAGTGGACGTGATTAACGTGCTCTAAGCGCTCCACCCCGGCGACGAGTTGATGATCGAGGTGGACCACAAAGCAGGGCATGCAAAGTACCGCCAGGACGGGTTGCACGTGAGAAACATGAAGGTACTGTTCGGGGGCAAGCAGAGGGCGCTGGGGGATACCGTCATGGTGGAGGGGTGCTTGGGCCTGGGGGAAGCGAAAATGTACCTCAACCGCGGCATGTGGAGCACGCAGTACATCGAAGGGGTGACGAGGACGACGACGGTGGGCTTGAAGCCAACATTGGGCGAGTCGAAAACCATGTCGTTTCCTCTAGACGCTCCGCCACCGTTGTACGCTTGTGATGTCCCCAAATGGGCCGTCAAAGGGAGGAAGGCACGAAACAAGCGGACCAAGCGCCCCCCGCAGCAGGAAGACGGGGAGGGCAGTGGAGGAGCCGAGGAAGAGATTGGGATACCCCGGGATGGGTACATTGGAAAGGCCAAAGGGAGGAAGCAAGTACTCTGGAAGCGCGGGTGGTTTATCGACGTAATGTCTACGGCCGCAAGCGTTGCACCGGAGATGAACATCGACACGATTCTCGGCAGCCCGTCCGGCTTGAAGAACGAAAGGCCGGCGCTGCAGCACTTAGTGAAGAGCCGCGGGCACATCCTACTGCTATCGCCGAAATTCCACCCGGAGCCAGCAGGCGTGGAGATCGAGTACTCCTGGGGAATGTCTAAGCGTAAAGTTCGGCGGGTGATCAACGACGAGGTCCCGAAACATCTTCACCCAAACATGATCGCATCGATGTACACGGAAACGATCCTGACGGTCCAGCGCGTACGTCGTTTCGCGCGGGGCACGCCATACTACTGCCGGTCATACCTTGCGCTTGAGAAGGGCGGAGACATTGAGTCGAAGACATGATCGAGAAGATGACGAAGGTCTGCAATGCGCACCGCAGCATCCTTGCCATGGAGCCTTGCTTCATCGACAAGCAGCAGTAGGAAGTCGTCGTAAGACATATATCTGCTATCGATAGCATTCTGAGCAAGTAGGTTTCCTTGCAATCCTTTCAGGATTCTAACTGTTTCTGTATTTCGCGTTTAGTGAACTGTTTAGTAATGTTTATGGTGTTATAGGTGCGGTGGACAGCTTCTTTGTCTCTTTTTCGATTATGAAGTTGCCCAAGGTTCCTTCGGACCTCTGGGTTACTTTGGGGGGTGCTTTGGCATCTGGCAACACGTGGACATCCTCGGGTTCACTGCAGTGGCGCTGGAATGCATGTTTGTTACTTGAACCGTACCATGTATCCGAGAACGGGCATAGAGACCTGGGAACGTCACCGACTAAGGAGCATATGATATCACTATTTTAACTCTTGGTTGTTCAGCTGAGTCCATCTACCTACTGAGCCGGGTGTGCAGCGATGCTGGCCCCAGGCTTCTGCTGATATCAGTGGTGTTGTGGAGGTGTGTTTAGTGCGCGCTGAGTCTTCGAAGCGTAGGATCATACGTTGTTTTGGACGACCATTAATCAAGGCACTCTAATGCATCGATGAGCGGAGGTTAGTATTCGTCTACGCGGTACGGACGAATACTATCGCGGCAATAAGTGTTGAGAATGTCGGCCCCCTTGAGTTTACGCCCGAAAACCTGGATCCGAAAGCCTGCCATGCAACGTTCAGTTTTGCGATTTTCGACCTGACATTTTTACCCCGTATGTGCAACGCACGTGCATAATTATTGGGAGCCAGACCAGGTTTTGATATACGTTTTTTCAAAAACGTTACGGCCGTTTTTATTTTTTTCTGATTTTTTAATCTGTCATATCTCTTGACCAAAACAACAACAACAAAATGGTCCAGCTCTTGATGTGTTGGTTGTTGCATTAACAACCACGTGTCAAAATGTCTTGTCCATCTGAGTAAAAAATGAGCGCGGGGTGGCCCATCTCCTACATATACATAGTCAAGGCTGGGCCAGCTCGTGTAAGATTCACAACAGAAGTAGCACAGCTCGACCCGTGACGTAACGTGGAACAACAAGTAAACTTGCACAAATAGCCTTAAGGGGGTACTGTTATGGTTTTGCCCTGGTGGCCTGATCTTGTATATGTACACGTAGCCTCAAAGGCATATCAAATAGATAGCTTGATTGACAAGCAGTACTGCATGCTACGATGCCGTCGTCCGTACTCGCAAGTACGTACGTAAGCGAGACTACAGCGTTTTTGGAAGGACCCCGTAATACGGTAGGAAATTCTAGAAAATGACGTTGACCCGAGGTTTGTCTGTTTTGTTGTTTTCAGGGTATGACGCGACAACACAGAGTGATATCTTCCCCGAGGGTATCATGATGATCTTGATCAGCGGTATCTACGCGCCCCACGTTTCGAGCACTCTGTTCGTCATCCACTACTCCTCAAGTAGCTCCGCTCTCCTCTACACGCATATAAGGCTGAGCCTTGGGCCATCCGTGCATCATAAATCTAAACGAAATAATGAAGATAAAACAAGAGAGCTCCAAGCTCCAAGAAAAAGAGATACCTAGCCGGTACTCTAAAACGTTTGCATCTGAACTTCGCTGTCATCATCGTTGATCCACCACATCAGCTGCAGGAGTGTACGCTGTGCAAACGCTGTATGTGTGAGAGATCTGAGCCTTGTTCTCGTGCAACCGTTACCATCGATGGGTACGGCGGTGTCAAGGACGCGTCTCCTCGAGGAGGAACAACCAGCTGGGTCACTGCAGGCATTGGAACCCTCAAGAACAACTGCTGCTATTTTCCGAGTTTCTAATATAGGGAGACTTCAATCAGGTGATACGATAACGACAACGACAACGTAAGTGCGAGTGAGCAAAGTCTGGAGTTTTATCACAGGCATCCACAAGACTTAGTACTGCTGTAATGCGGATAGCTACTTGGTTACCTGTGCTGAATATTATGAAGGACTACGATTGCATTACAAGTAAGTTGTTGTGTCGTCGTTCCGTCGCTTACATTCCTTACTTGCAGTGTTGTTATAGGTGGATAGTGCTGACTGCTCTATCAGTACGTTCGACCAAATATCAACGAACCAGAACCAAGTATTAATAGTACTGGTACATCTCTAGGGTTATATACTACTACAATATCATCCATACAACTGCTGCACTGTGGCCGCTTGGACGTTTGATACGGTGTAACTGTTCACGACCGAGTACCAGTAAGGATATTCGTCGTAACTTGCGATAGACAATTTTGTCGTTATTGAACCTAATGATAACGGTGGTAACGTTATTGAGGCGGCTTGGCTGCGTGTGTTTGCGTACGGTTATCAAAACCAACGTGTATTGCGACTGCTGTACTGCGTACCGCTTGATGCGGTACGGGCAGCTGGTACTGTTGTATGAGAGACCCACAGTGATTTTATTACTGCGTTATTAAGGTGACATTGTCACCTGCTCCTTCTTCTGCGTGGCGACAACAAACACATCGAATCAAACTGGAGTACAGCACTTGAGTGACGCGATACAAGACTTTATATTTTATTGCACGCATGCAAGGTTCTACACACAAGCGTCCATTACAACCGCTGTACGGTGGTTTTGGTTGATCAACTGTGTGAGAGACGCCCTGATACTGCGTTGGGGTACTACAATAACCCCTCCTGCGTCTTTCAATTGACGTAGAGCCAAAAGCTCTCGAGAAAATCTCGTGCACGTGAGCAAAGTAGTACGATTTTCTACGTGCATTTGGAGGATTCTACACGGGGCATCCAACAACAGGTGCGGTAGCTGTACAACGACGACAGCATCCTTCGCGATTACAATTTTGGAGCTCTGCTGTTGGTCGTGGTCTACACTGTAGATCGTAAGCCTCGGGAAACTTCAGCGGCAGGTGGTACAAAAGCAACTCGATCACTGCTTCGGTACTGCCGTATAGTTGTTAGATCTTCTTTGTACGCTGATTTACGTTCGTCGTGAATCGGGAAAGACTCTAGACGCTCGAGAAATAGTGCTGCGAGTAACTCCATCACAACTTCGGTACTGCCGTGTAGATAAGAGCTGTGCTTTGTAGCCTGATGTACGTTTGTTGTGGATCAGAAAAGACTCGACACGATCGACAAATAGTGCTGAGAGCAACTCCATCACAACTTCGGTACTGCCGTATAGTTAGGATATCTTCGTTGTACGCTAACTCGCGCTCGTTGAGAATCGGAAAATACTCCAGACCCTCGAGCAATAGTGCTGAGAGCAAGTCAATCACACATTCGGTACTGCCGTGGAGCTAGAAGCTCTGCTGCACGACTTCAACACCGTGCAGTTAATTCGACTACTGACTGCGGGTATCTAACACAACCACTCTGCGAAGTTGTGCCAATATGGGAGGCTGTAAGAGCAACAACGGCAACATTACCGACACCATCAAGGGACTCGGGAGGTTCGACGGCGGGAAGCCAGGCGATTTTCGAGGTTGATATAAAAAGCTTTCGGTAGTACTTGGCGTAACATACCGAGATATCGGAAGCTTGAATGAGGGCAAGGCCCGACTGACCGGAGGCTTAGGCGGCAAAGGGATCTCCCATCCGCGTCCATTTACCCTTGGAGCGCAAGCTACTATCGACAAGGACATCACCCGGAACGACAGGGCCAACGAGCATCTTCACACGGTCCTTTTCTTGCTGACGGAAGCGCCGGCGCCCCCACCAGACTTGGATAAGCTGCAATGGGCAGAAAGCTGTGCAGGAGCTGGTGGCCAAGTACAACAAGGTCTACGACGAAGCCACCCGCGCAACCACGTAGAGGCCTTTCAACCCCAGCATGGAATTCGAGCAACATCTGGACCACTACTTCATGGAGAAGATGCTCGCGCGTTCTGAGCTCGAGATTCTGGGCTAACCTGTCTCCGATCGGGGGTTCAAGGACATGTAAGCCCAGGTGTTCACTGCGGAATACAATTAAATAAACCTGATGATGTACCGCGATCCCAACTTCGACATCGACCAGATGCACAACACAATGCGTCACCTGTGCCTTGACGACCTGTGACGTAGTGACAGAGCAAAGTAGGCGATCGCTAGTCGTGGCATCCCCATGACAGCGCAAACGTCGACCTGCTACAACTGTGGCGTGGAGGGGCACTACGCTCATAACTGTCCAAATAACAAGAACAAGCAAGCTTCCTGGAGGACCGGGGCGAAGGACGCGTCTGGACAAAAGTGGTACTCTGTACACGAGACCACTTTTCACAACGATGAGGACTGCCACGGGCAGGGAACGCCACGCTCACCAAAGCAACCAGTAGCTGGCAATGGCGGAAAGGGTTTTCACCCCGACTGCGACAGATTCACGATGTGAGTGGACAGCGGCGAGTCGGACCACTTGGTTGAAACCGAGTGGGATCCAAGACTGCGGCATAGCATGAGGGATTAGAAGAAGCTCAAGAAGCCGAAGACCATCGTGACCGCTGGTAACGAGAGGATATTCGCGACTACAAAAGGAACTATCTAGGGACACATCATCGACCGGCCTGGGCGACCTGTTCCATTTCGCATTTCGGCTATAATAGTTTCTCGTCTCGGAGGCAACATCTTCTCCTCCATCAAAACAGTGGATTCGGGGGTAAACACCACCCTCGAGACGGGAAACCCCCACTTGCGCTTTGACAGCAACACTTCGCTTCCGCTGAACCAACACACTGAGGACAAGGGCTTTGTTCAAATATAACGTATCTCTTGACGACTTGGGTGGCACGATTGAGACACCAGCAGCGTCTGCTGTAGCCCTTGCGGCACACGCAAGCAACAACACCCCTTAGGATACCACCATTGCTGAGACTAAGCGCCAACGAGCGCAAATCCAAGAAAGTACGACCGAGGAAAGCCACTATCGCTGAGACGGAGCGCAGTTGTGCGCACGTCCAGGACAGGCTACATGAGAAAGCGAGCATCCTCCAGGGGGAGAACGAGTCATCGACGCTAGCCAGAGCGTCACCGACGGGAGTTAAGTATATTCACTAGGCGGAGGAGCGTCGTGGACACGAGCCCAATCATCTTCACAAGGAGCTGCAGGGACATCACGAAGAGTATCGACTGCAACTTCACTTGGGGTCGCGCCGTCTACATCGACTGGGGTCGCACAGGATGTACCGCATCATGTGACCGCCAGTACGGGATCAGGCACCTTTGTTGAGGGCACCTTCAATGCAGCGTACAGCAAACTTCCCCCTGCCCAGCTGCTCATGGAAACAGCACCGCCGGCAAAACCTCCGGGTAAGCATTTGGACTTCCCCCACACCGACAGAGGCTAATCTCGGGTCTCGGAGGAGCACAACGAGGTGATCAAAACCCCCCTTGGAATCAGTGGATCGCCATCGCAAATCATAGCAACTGCATTCGGGATCGCTGGATCAACTTTATCTTGGATCACCGGAGCATCAGCTCGATCAGCAGCCTTCCATGAGATAATTGGATTCACTGGATCATCGCCATCTGGGGCCAACGGACCATCAGCTGAGTCATCATCACCAGGGGATGACGGATCGACAACATCCGCTCACACGAGGTTGCACAAGCTGCTACTCAGCGACATCTTGGAGACAAGCTAAACAACGAGACTGACCGTCAGAAGGAGGAGGTTCAACCGCTGACGACGACAGCGGAAGAACAACCGTGGGCATACCCCGCGGCAGAACCTGTGGGTTTGACACACGAGGACAGAGAGCCACAGGCGATATCGACAGCCTTTGTGTACACTCGCAAACCAATCTCAGGCTTCTTCTTCCCCATCAACATCGGGGCCAAGGTGCAAATACTCTCTGCATAATCAACAGTGGAGGCGGATATGACGACTGAAATGAGGTTTGAGGGAATGTAAGCTACCAACCTCTCCAACTTCAAGATGAAGTTGAGCCTCAACTCTCAAGCAACGGACAACAGACTAACGGATCAAACACATATGACGACGTCTGCACCAACAAGGTCGGGCCTCCCGAAACTTGAAAGACATTTTCTCCTTTACCGAAGCTTTACGTAGAGTGTCGTATGTTCTCTTCGTACGGAACGCGCAGAGACAACGACCGGTGCTGTGCACGGTTTCTCTGGTACTTCAGGATATTTGGCAGGAGAGCCCGCCACCTGGACAAGTTCGAAACGGAAGTTTAACATACGAGAGGTGATGTCTCTCTAGGATGGGTAGTCGTCTATCTAGCTGTAAATCGCTGGCAGTGCCCCTATGTTCCTTTGTTTTCGGCGGCAGGAACACTGGTAGCCTGCTCATTCCAATGCTTGCTGCAGAATGATGAGTATATTCACTGTCTTCGACTACAAAAACTGTATTACAAACGTCTTTTATTCCTGGGTTAAATACCTGACCAGATTATAGTTCATGTCTGATTAGTATACCCTATTAATACAATGGTGGACTAGTAAGTTAACTTGCAGAGACATGCAAACGCACGTAAACTAACAGAGCAGGGTTTTTGAATGTCCGCTGGTATTATGTTAACCCCCTAGGTTCTTAGCAAAATGAGTTGGCTCTACCAAGGTGTGCCAAATGTTTTCCCCGCAACATTTATCATTGTCATTGTGTGCGTTTTTAGAATTATGGCATGCAAAGCAGAAGTAACATGTACATAGTGGCTTAGTTAAGTATCGAACGTAATTTCAATTCGATGTGGAAGTGCATGGAGGGGTCGTATTAGAGATGGTACCCATGAAAACAGTAATAGAGCGTACCTATCTGTTCAATGCTGGATAACACAAAGTGTATCAGGTAGTACGGATATGCAACGGGATAGCATCATGCGTATTGGGGCATTGCTGGTGGTAGGTAACCCGGTAAGCACATAACAGTACCTAGTTTGTTTATCTGGTACATGGTGCCTGTTTATGGCTCGCAACATACCTGGTAAGTATCATACCTCCACAAGTGACGCGACATGGAACAACACAGTGTTGTGCTATACCAAGTGAACCCGTACAAAAAGGCCAAGGTAGGTACTCGTAACCACAAGGGCATATAGCAAATAGATAGCTCGAGTGACAAGCAGTACTACCTGTATGCTGCGATGCATTCGTCCGCACTCGTAAGTACGTACAAAAGCGAGACTGTCAGCGGTTTTACAATGACCCCGGAATACGGTAGGACATTTCTAGGAATTGACGTTGACCCGAGGGTCGTCTATTTCCTGTTTCAGGGTATAATACGATAACACAGGGCGAAATCTTCCCCGAGGGAATCATGATGGTCTTAATCAGCGGTAGCTACGCGTCCCACTTTTTCGATCACTCTGTTTCTGATCCACTACTTAGCAATTTGCTCCACACTCCTCCACATGCGGATAGGGCTGGGTCTTGGGCCATCAGTGCATCAGGGATCCAGACGAATAATCTAGATTATATAATGCTGCTATTCTGGCTGTCGGTCTGTCCGTCTGTTGGTCATTCTGTATTTTTGATGGGGTGACTTAGCGGGCTTCGGCCCCGTCAGGGCCCATAGATAGCGAGGCTGGGTGCCACAACTGGAAGAACACAGGGTCACGTGCTGCGCCGAGCCGTGGCCGTGGCACAATCCTGACGCAGTTCTGATAGGCATTTAGCCAGCCTGGCTGCTAACTTACAATTTTGAATTACCATTCTGGCAGCTGGTTGGTTGGCCAAATCCAAGCGAGAAGCCGCTGGCACTTTCTAGAACATTGGCGCTGATAGGAGCCATCGAGAGTTCACCACATCCGGGCAGGATAGGGTCCCATCCCCGGATCAGATATCCCTCCATATCGCTAGAACCCCGACAACCGAGGACGTAAACGGCTATCTCCCGAGTCGACACCGCCCCGCACGGCGTAAAAACCCCACCCCCAATGGCGGACCACTGATTGGCATAGGTCTTTTGAGTCAGCGGCACCCGGGCGCGATAGGGATCTATCCCCGGATCATAAATCCATCCATGCAGCTAAAACTCTAACAAACCAGGGACGAAAGCGGAACCCCCCCGGGTCGATACCGCCCCGCAAGGTGTGGAAACAGTAACCATAATGGCTGATTTATAGTTGGCTGGGGCTCATAGAGCCAGCGCCTGGCAACAACTGCCCGCCGGGGCAACGGCGAGGTCCCACCAAACCCGGGGATGATAAGGTCCCAACCCCGCGTCATAAATTATTTCATGCATCTACAACTCCTATAGCTCGGGAGGTAAAACAGACACTTCCAGGATCGATACCGCCTCGCAAGGGGTAGAAACACCATACCGATAGGCTGATTGATGGTTGGCTGGCCCTCATGGAGCCAGCGCGCGGCGGGAGTTGCCCCTCGAGACAACGTCCAAGTGCCGCCGCACGCGGGGGTTATAAGGTCCCATCCCCGTATCCAAAATGCTTCCGTAAGTCTTCAACTTTAATAACCCAAGGGCAATACGGAGTTCTTTCGAGTCATTATCGCCCCGCAACGTGTGGAAACTCAGGCCTCATAGGCCGATTGCTCATTTGAGTGGGGCTCATGAAGCCAGCGCGCGACGAGAGCTGCCGCTCGGGACAACACAGAGGTCCCGCCGCACTTGGGGACAATAATGTACCATTTACGGATGAAAACACCTTCTGTACATCTACAACTCCAACAACTCGGTGGCCAAATCGGATACCACCCGGGTAGATCGGGTAGATCCGGCCCCGCGAGGTGTGGAAACCCCAACCCCACTGGCTGATATATGATTGACTCGAGCTAATAGAGCCAGAGCACGGCGAGATTTCCCCTCCGGACAACGTTTAGGTCTCCCGCCGCACCCGGGGATGACAAAGTCTCAACCACGGATCATTAACCATTCCGTACATCTACACTTTCCACAATCTGGGGACGAAAACAGACATCCGCTCGGTCGACACTGCCAACTAGGTGTTGAAACCCTAACCTCCCTGGCTGATTTACGGTATGCTGGCTTTCATGGAGCCAGCGCGCAACCAGAGTTGCCCCTGGAGAAAACATCGACGTTTCGCCGCACCCAGGGATGACAATATAACATCCCTGGATCAGAAATCCTTCCGTACATATTCAACTCCAATGAATCGGGGACGAAACGAAGTTCCCGCGGGTCGATACCGCCCCGCAAGGTGTGGAAACCCCAGCTTCATTGACTAATGTATGATTGAATGGGGCTCATAGAGCCAGCGCGCGGCGAGAGTTGCCCCATGGGACGACGTCGATGTACTGCCGCACCCGGGGATAACAATATACCACCCCCGGATAATAAACATCTCAATACATGTACTGCCTCAACAGTTTGGGGACGAAAGCGGACACCCCCCTGGTAGATACTACCCCGTGAGTTGTGAAAACCCCGACCCCACGGGCTGACTTCTGATTGGCTCGGGTTCGAAGAGTCAGCGCGTGGCGAGAGTTGCCCTTGTGGACAACTTTGAGTTTCCCCGCCGCACCCGGGGATTACAAGGTAGCGTCCCCGGGTCGTAAACCATTTCGCATATCTACAACTCCAACAGCCCGGGGACGAAAACGGGCCTCCCCCGGGTGTATAGCGCCCCGCGAGGTGTTGAAACTCCCACCCAACTGGCTGAGCAACGGTTGGCTGGCTCTCATAGAGCTACCGCGCGGCCATAGTTTCCCCACGGGACAACGTTGAGGTTTCGCCGCACCCGGGGAAAATGAGATACCATCCCCGATCCAAACCCTTTCAATATATCTCCGTATCAAACAACCCGGGGACAAACACGGACATCGCCCCGGTTAATGCCGCCTCGTAAAATGGCCTAGCACCAAGGGCGAGCCCGTGGCCGCACCGTTAGTAAATATCAACAAGAGAGCTCGAAGCTCCAAGACCAAGAGATACCTAACTGGTACTCTAAAACGTTTGCGTCTGGGTCTCGCCGTCGTCAGCGTCGATCTACCACATCAGCTGCACGCGTGTACGCTGTGTACAAACTGTACGTCTAAGAGTGAAAACTGCTGAATTTCTGTATTCCTCGTAATTTTACGGGGAAAGTGTCTTTTGGCCAGTACGTAGCAGTGGCTGATTTTGTAGGGGACGCCAATTAATTTGGCGCCCTTATGCATACGTATGGTAGGTGTCCAGAATAAAACATTTTTGAGGATTCCGTAACAAGTTACATCTTTTATAATCTCGTTTAATGTTTTTGTCGCCCCAAAATCAACCCTTTTCTGAATCTCTTGTTTTGTGGTGTATCGCAAATACGCATCGCAACCACCACATATTACGTGGGCACGAGCTCATGGTTACTGAGCGATGGAGAGGACCTTTCCAAGTTGTAACCCTCACGGGCCGACGGGACTACCGTTTTGTTTGTCGGATGTGATTTTTGTCGGAATTGATAATGACACAGGTGGCGTAACACAATACCCAGTATCATACCTCTACTGTCAGCATATCATCCGTAACAGGGATTTCTGAACGGTATCACTGCTGGGAGACTATTGTGTTTGCGTTTTGACTTTTGGCGTTTTCTTGTTGAGAACACAATTTTCAGAGCGACCTCAATATTTACCTTGGATACGGGCTGACCGTTCTTTGCTCTTGCTGTTTTTTATATCATATATATGCTGTTACCGCCGGCTAATTATATTGTTGCGAAGTTGAAGCTGTCTATGTTACTCTTAATTTATGATGTTGATGGAATGTTTGAGCCTGGCGCCCACTATCCTGTTAGTCGTTTTGACCTCATCAGTATAATGCTGAGATTTGAAATTGAAGCTTTACTCAATGGCGGGGCGCAAATTTCGTCGAAAGTTCGGAACTTCAAATGTTCAATGTTGACGCAGAGGTCAATTGTTCATCGTCTAGAACTTTGTTTTTTAAATGCGAACCTTCTCTGATTAACACGACACACTGACCATGAGCACCCGGGGCCTGCCATATTTATCCGAAATGAAGCACTCGCGGCCACGGCGGCAACAGCAACAACTACGCAAGATATACGACTCTTCGATGCGCGAGGTAGTCTACAAAATGCTCTCGGTCTTTCTCCCACCAGTACTTGAGAGCCCAAATCGCCGGCCACACCAGAAGGAGGCAGCCACACGGAGCCAGGGACGAACCATTCGCGCCTGTGAGTGTTACGGACGCTGTCCTATACCTACATAAAGAGGGTGCAGTGGCTCAACAGCGCATGTCGCCCCCGGTACAAAATTGTCTGTACACAAGAACCTCCTTCTTGCTAAAACGCTCCGACCGGAGATGGTCCTGATCTTCCCCAATGATCCACTAATCTATTGTTGTCATTATCATTGTGGTACAACATTAAGTTCGCTTTGACGCCGGTTGGTCGGAAGGAATTCTCTGTGATGACCTCCGCACGAACCCCGAGCCAACGGGACAAACTAGTGGCTTGTCGGTCTGTCTTCTACAGGCTATGCAGCCGACACCTAGATAGCACGAGTCAAGTTTACCGGTCTCTTTCTGTCCAAAACGCCGTATATTACCCTCCATGACGGTGTTATCCTGCTGACTCCATTTAGGATATTACGACGGACAGTGTCGTGTTCTTGACGTTCCCTATGGCTCGGTTCGGAACTCACACACCTGACCTGGCAACAAGATAAACCTAGTGGGTACGGCCTTTAAGCGTCAACCTAACCGCGACGACAACATCAACCGATCTTGACCATACGCTGCTATTCTGGATTCAAATGAAGCGCTAGTTTGCGACCACAAGTTTTATTCGTGTAAAGTTGTTGGTGTACTTTAACAAACGAACCTGGCGATCATATTCGCAAATGTCCTATTCGTGAGGTTTTATTCGATTGGAGTACACATTGCAGTCGAATCTCATTCCCCCAGATGGGAACTACGAAGTTTCGCTCACACTTTTATTGCGCCAGCCAGTTTTGCTACAGTCAGGCACGTCGATAGGTCGTCGGCATCAGCTTGAGTCACTCCACATCCTTGAAGGTCACTGATGTTGAGCAGAATCGTGACAGAAGGACGAAATAGATTGGTACACGCAGCCGCCCAAGGCACGAAATTTGCCCAATATGTGATACCAGCAGTCGACATTCGAGCATCTGACGGTAGGAATGCAAATACTTGTTGTGCGACTCTTCAACTGACGAGGTGTATCCCCCCCCTGGACCCTTTCATTGACAATATGTAAAGTGCAACTCGACGTTGTGTCTGCATCCTAGATACTTAACGAATAGCATTGGGGTAGAAAACAAATGTTAACCCAAATGCATGACCGGCCGGGTCCTGAGTTAAGGGAGTCCCCAGTGATCATGGTAGCACGCGTCCAGCCGTAGTACCCATTAGCCCTTCGATTAAACTGACATGGTGGTAACGGCAATGAAGGCAACGTCAAAGTGCAGCTGCTCTAGGTGAAGCAGAGCTGTCTCAATTTACAATACGCTATTAATATAAGTTGAACTAGTTTTGACAACAAACCGCAGCTACATCATATTAAACCTGCATTTTCAAAAGACGGCCAAAACCGGAGAACACTGAAGCTGCAACGTTCCAGCTTCCCTTGTAACCTCTGGATCAATATAGAGTACTCTGACACAATGGTGTAAACAAATACCTTCCAACCCTCAGCAAAAACAAGTCGATGCGTAGAAAAACAGTCAAAATCCTCACATTCGTTTGCTGGCTGGTTTACACACGAACACATCCGTCGTAAGATCAAGACAGCGGTTCAAACCTGCGGAGAAGATAGGGACACGTCGTCAAACCCTATACAGTAGTATGAGATGCTCTTCAAAATTGACGGCACATGTGTCGGTTGTCGCTTTGCGTTTGTTGAGTTTGTCAGGGCAACAATAACCACAGTGGGGGAGCTCACGTCTCTAGTTAATATAGTGATTGTTCCGATACGATGAAGACGAAATTGTCACCAGAGAATGCAAGCTACAACTTTTCAACGCACCAACCAATAGGAACGTAGTTCACGATTGCTGTTATGACCGCTGACATCTGACCGAATGTGTGTCTTCTTAAACGCGGTCAAACTAAAGACGGTTGCAAATACCCCGAAGAGCGTGTCCATAGTGGCAGCTCTAGTATATCCTGGTGCCAAGTTTCCAACATAACTCTGCCGTTATTTCAAAGAGCAAAACACAAGACGGGTTAGATGCGCGGTGGCAACCGAAGTAGCTAACGAGGCTTCCAAAACCACCCCAAACGAACGACCGATATCGGTTCGCCTCTGGACAATGAGACGCTAGGTTTTCCTCCTACGACGACAAAGTCGACTTTATTGATAGCCTACGTTTGTTTGTAGCTGTTGCCGACCCATGACATGCGTGGTTGAGTCTTACCAATGTTTTTTGGTATCAGCCCTGCCGGCGGAAGTCTATACCACCGTCAGTGTGTAGGGATTAGGTGCGAATTAGAACCGGATCAGGGTTTGCTCACACTTCCAACAACGAGCTGTGTGATTTACGGTACTGTAAAACAACGTGCGTATTTTTCGAACGAAAGCCGCCTATCCTGACCCAGCCAACTTTCGTTTTCTGGTGTCTCCAGTGGCTCATTTGGCAACCTCGTAACCCATCTGACGGCTATGTTGCTTGTTCGAATCTCTCCGGAGCGAAAAACTAGCTTTTGGCGTGGGAAGCGATGCATTATTCGTGGGTAAACAAAATTCGTTTTCAATTTTGACGACGGAAAGGACGGCTGAACCCCTCTCGCGTGAAAACTTCAGGCAAGCACCGCAGGAGGGAAGTTAAAAACGTCTGGCGCCAAGAACAAATAATATAAAACACACACACATATTATTTGGATGAAAAAATTCGGGACAAGCAAGGTTGCTGTATACATCGTCTGACGAGTGCCCTTTCTGTTTCTGGGGCTCCTCGCATTAAAAGCCCCACGAATATAGCTCACCCAAAACCTCATTTAGGGCAAAACCGAAGGTGCGACCCGATGAACAATCCCATGGCCTGCGAAATTAGTGATTACAATTGTACAACACAAATGATGGTCCAACGATACTGAGTAATCCCTGATCGCAAGAGCCCCATCAGCTGTATATACCTTGGCCAAACTAGATACAACGTTTGCCGCACTTGTGTATAGACATGCTGGGTTGACACACACACGGTATCGTCGCCAGCGTTGTGCCACCGAAGCCTGCACTACATGATACCGGTGTGTTTTGTTTGCAAGTAGAGCTCGTGATTCTCGCCGACCTAAGGTAGACATACAAATAGATCTGCAATAAGTTTGACTAAATCACTTATTCCGGAATCCTGCTGCGAAAAAACCCTTTCGACACAATTGTCGCTAAGCATCACCTCGGAACTACCAGTAAACCGACTTATCCGCGAGGCGAGGTGAGACACACAAATGTTACCTCGTGCAGCATGGATAATAGCCAACGCCACGACACTCCGGAGGTAGCACATCTCGCGCGTAGGATAGCTTTCGCACCGATTGATGTCTTCAGTAAGGGTAAATTCCGCGCAAGCAGGGGTTAAGAGCAGGCGTCATCGCAAAACGGGGAAACGACAGCGATCCATCGTGATTAGTTTACGTGGGATATCAGAGCTGTTGTGACCAATGCACACCAGAGAACAATACGAACAGTATGCATCACACAGACGGAAGATTCGTACCATATAACGAGCAGTGTCGATGACCTCACCTATAACGGTTAGAAGTACTTTCACGTACGGGAAGGCCTACAGTCCGTGGTACAGTAGTTAGCGTTTGCAATATTAAAGTAAACGTGAAGTCATAGACATATTCTCTAAGTACTGGTGAGAACGTTGCAGTTCGTACGAATATATCGGGGGAGGAAACCACGAGTGTATGTGGTACTTTATCTGGTACTAGGGAATGAGCGCCCATGGCGGTAAGGCCACGTTGAAGCAAGTAGTTACGGAAGGTACTGGGAGCGTTGCATCTAAATATGGGTTGAAACAAAACCGAACACTCATTTTTGGGGACACAGGAGCAGGACATATAATATGTAACATCAATGGATCAGCACCTCGAGACAGAGACAAAAAAGTTGCACGATGTGCCGTTTGTCCACAGGTTTTCCAGACGCGCTGTTTCACACAATGACACACTGCTACACTCCAGTAGTTGTGCACCATTTAGTTTCTGAGGTATGATATCTCAATTGAGAGGCGCTGCACCCCAACCAAAAAGCCTATTCTCCGTAAGCTGAAGGTGCAATCTAACGGTCAGACCCATGGCCTAGGTTCAAAACATACCCATATTTCGAAACAAGAACGACGTTCCGACGATTGGGGTTAAGTGGCCGCGCCGGTTATAGACTGTATTCGAATACTGTAACTCCCTTTGTTTATTTTTCTCGCTTTTCTGTTTTGTTTGTGTTTTGTTTTCAGCATCAGCTCTGCTATTTCCAGTACATTGTAGCTAAGAAACACGCCTTCCTTACGGAAAACGTGATCCCTTGAGAACCACAACCTGTTCATCTTGTTTATCGGTCTTGAAATAAAGCTTAGGTCCAGCCCAGTATGTTTTGAACAACAAGCATATGCCTTGTGATTTTTCATCCGGTGAGGATATTCCTGAGTTTTTGTCATTCTGCCGCGCCCCACCTGTACAGTTACACTGCTGCGGTCGTGCTGTATGGAACGCGGGGCTCCGTCATTTAGAAAATATTGTTTCCAAACAGTGCCACCTCTATAGTAGCACGCGTCCAATCAGAGACCTACCTGGTACATGTGCACCTAGAGGTTAAAGTTTCATACAGATTGCTCGTTAAAGTTCAGCATTTTGACTTACTTCTATTAATAGTC
The DNA here is from genome assembly GCA_037833945.1 of Alaria marginata. NCBI lineage: Eukaryota > Phaeophyceae > Laminariales > Alariaceae > Alaria > Alaria marginata. The sequence continues at coordinate 2,675 of JBBMKB010005564.1, read as the reverse complement.
CCTTTTAGTCGAATTCATGTAGGTCATGCTCTTCGTACTTTATGTATATGCGAAAAAATGGACTGGAAAACCCCTCCCTTTAAACCAACGTACATGGTACCCGTCAAAGGAGCGAGGAACGCTGTAAACATGATTTGAGACGTTTCATGGATATCGGTAGGTTCGGACTACATACTGGTACAGCGTATGCAGCACCAGCGCCGTTAATTCAGGCGGGCATCAATTCCGGAAGATTTAGACGAAACGTCGAACGAGAAGATATATATCCCAAACGGCATACCAGGTAGGATGCAAAAACATCAATTTTGGACCCATCGTCCCAGAGTGAATATCCCAACGAGTACTCGTACTGCTAGGTTTGGCTGACAGGTTTCGAGGATATGTTCATTCCTACAAAGATCGCTACCGTGTGAACATCGTAGTGCTTCTCCGTCGACGTCTCCAGACTCTTGTTGATATATCTCACATCGTGTTGTGCTCTGTTGCAACTGGTAGGCAGTAGTGTAGGGTGTCGGATACCACCAAAACAGGCCGTGTATCGTACGCACAGTAGTATTAATAGTATGGCTGTAGTACGTATCATACCGTCAATAGCGAAACCCGTGTTCCTGAAATACATACAATACTACTACTGCTGCTACTGTGCTCGGCTGACAGATGTTGGCGAGATTCTCGAAAAACATGTACGCGTAACCACCGCATTGCTTCTCTGCTGCTATCCTTCTCGCTACGAGTACTTGATGCTGCATTGTGGTTTGGTATCTTAGATGACGTCATACCGTACAGACAGAAAAACTACGTACGTATAATATATATATATCGCAAACCGCATTTAGCAACTGTATGATTACGTCTGACAGGCTTTGAGGCAGTTCCTGTCAAAACGAAAAACATCTCGGCGTCAAAGCCACGATGCTTTTAGCCTGCTGTACTCCTTCTCTTGCTGATGCCTGGTGGCGTGCTGTACTTTGTAGTTGTTGGCTTAAAGCAAAGTTGTATTGGTCGGCGTGGTCTCGAGTTTTCATATCTTCTCTGATATCCAAAATATTTACGCCGCACATTTGTATCCCGTCTGCCGTTCTTTGTTCGGGAAATGAATCGACGACAGTCGCCTAAATCTAGGAGGAGGCAGCACGATGCTGTGCCGAGCTGAGCAACGCAGCTGCTTCAAGAGGGAGGTTCTACACAAGCTGTTGTACTAAACTGAACAACGGAGATGCCTGCAATCGGTATAGCCATGCAGGAAGACATTGCCTGCCGTCAGTCTAAATATTGATGTCGTTGTCCTTGCCGTCGTACTGTCGACAAAGACAATACATGTCCTCATGTGTCGGGATCGATATGTGTATACTGTTGTTGCCGTCGTCCTAGAGGTGTTGGCGGAGGTGGTGAAGGAGAGCCGACCTGAGTGCTGTACTGTTCCAACATGCTCCTTAAAAGAAGGTGTATCGCATGTGGCCGTGAGGACATATTTATTTCAAAACCAAACTGAAAAAACCAAACAAAAAACTTAATATCGAAGTTTGTGGCCATTAAAATGTAAATATATTTTAAGTTAAAAAGTGGACATAGCTAGCACAGTCCCGAGGCAGGTCTGGCAGCCATCTAGCCAACCCAGCTGCTGACTTACAATTTTGAATTAATATTCTGGCACCTGATTGGTTGTGCTAATCCATGCCAGTGGCCGCTGGCCCCTTCTAGAACATAAGTGCTGATCACAGCCATCGATAGTCCACTACACCTGGGCAGCATAGAGGTCCTATGCCCGGATCAGAAATGCCTCCATCTCTCTACAACTCCGACGACCGGGGACTAAAACAGCGATCTCCCGGGGCAACACCGCACCGCACGGTGTGCAAACCCCAACCCGATCCGCGGATGACTGATTGGCTGAGGATTAGGGAGCCAGCGGCACCCCGGGGCGATAGGGATCTACCCCCGGATCATAAATCCTTCCGTATATCTAAACTCCAACAACCCGGGGACGAAAACAGAGCTCCCCCGGGTCGATACCGCCCTGCACGGTGTGGAAACCCCAGTCCCGCCCGACCAAACGTTGATTGGCTGGAGCGCGTAGAGCCAGCCCAAAACCCGTGGAGGATAGGGCTTCCATCCCCAGATCAGAAATCCCTCTACGTCTTCTACAACTCCGACACCCCGGGGGCGAAAACGGTGTTTTCCCAGGTCGACATCGCCCCGCACGGTGTGGAAATCCCATACCCTCTCGCCGATCCCTGATTGACTGCAGCACGTAAAGCCAATGCAAACCCGGGGATGACAATGTCCTATCCCCGAATCAGAAACCCCTCCGTGTCTCTACAACTCCGACACCCCGGGGACGAAAATAGTGTTCTCCCGAGTCGACACCGCCCCGCACGGTGTGGAAACTCCAACCCCACTGGCCGATCGCTGATTGGCTGGGCTCATACATAGAGTCAACGCCACCCGGGGAGGATAGGGTCACCTCCCCGACTGATAAATCCTCTCATATCTTCACCACTCCAAAACCTCAGGGACGAAAGCGGAGCCCCCCTGGGTTGATACCGCCCCGCACGACGTTGAAACCCCAAACCCCCAATACCGTATGTCGCCGCACCAAGCGAGGATAGGGCCCCACCCACGGTTCCGAAATCCTTCAATATATGTACAACTCCGATAGCCTGGGGACGAAAACC
>JBBMKB010005453.1:0-17673 GCA_037833945.1 Alaria marginata | reverse complement strand
ACCTCGGTCAGAATCGAAAACGGCTTAAAACTGGGCGAGATAGCCGTTTTAACACTAAGTTCAAGATAAAAAGCTCCCAAAAACAGAAATCGAGAAAAAAGAAAAGGGGCCCCTGCTGCTGTACGTTCTTTACACTAATTTCAAGATAAAAAACTCCGAAAAACAGAAATCAAGAAAAAAATAAAAAACAGGAAAGGCGCCACTGCTGCTGTACGCGCTGCTTGCTAGGGTAAACAGCTCTGCCCAAAGAGCTCTTGGCATTATCAAGTCGCGGGCTTTATGAAATAATGCACATTTGGTTGTGTTGTATTCCTGGCGCGAGCGTAGCGGGCGGCGTTAGCCGCCTGCGGAGCAGAGCCCTTGTACATATATACATATAAGACTGCGAGTAGATGCACGAGGATGAAGAAAGGCCCGCGCGTCCGTGCATTACCTGTGTCTTCCTATTGCTGTCGGTGGTGCGGCAGTTATCACCGTAGGATTGTGTGGTAGTTATTACAGCCGGGTGTCAGTTGCATCTCCACATAGATGTATCCCTTTATTCCCACTATGGCTTCAAGCTTCAACCCTTCATTCAATACTTCTCGCATTTTTTCTCGATTCCAGGAGAGAAACTGATACGAAACACAACATTTTCTAAGGCATGAACCACGTACCAGACACGTACGTACGTGTACGTACGTACCGGAACGCGCCTGGCAACGGAGCCTCGTGCGAATCGAGAAAGGTTTGGGTTAGGATGCACGACGAGGCTCGTGTGGTTGCAGCTCGGCCCTAAAGCGCCAGTTTCTGCCTGCGTACGCGCTTCAGAAGGAGGCTCTTGAGTCAGGGCGTCGATGACAACCTTTACTACTGTAGGTCCGTGAATCTGCCTGAAAGTCCAATTTTGGAAGCACCCTCCACCTTTGGTTGCTTTATCCGGCGGCTCAATACTTCTGGACTCTGCACGTCGGCATGGCATGTGCCGCCGCCATGCGGCTTTCACAAAAAAACAACCGGGACCAATACAAACAACAAACAAACAATCAAACAAAACACGTCCGAAACGCAAACAACAAACAGAACGTATTATTCGAGGCACCAGAAACAAAATAAACATGAACCAGATTTCGCTACTCGTACGAGTAAGGACAAATGTATACCGGTACGTACTACATATACGAAGCGTATTATTTTATTTCTTCACCTGCAGAACAGGCTTGACACGGGCACCGTTTGCCCCTCCTCCCCGGGTAAAGACGTGCCTGCCGCGTCAAGCAGCCGTTTTAAGTCCGGTTCCGTCCATACGCAGAACGCGCCCTGAACGTCGCCGCGCGGGGAAGCCGTGTTGTTATTGTCAGCGTCGGTAGCGCAAAAAAGAAACGGAGTGAGGGAGGAGCTGGATGGTTGGGGTCATGCCAACCTCCAGCCGGGACAAATCTCCCGAAGTTGCGGGGTTATCTTGCCAACTTGTTTATTGGTGTAAACTATTCGTTGTTGACTACAAAGCGCACAAACATAACAGAGTTCTGGTCTCAACATTCAAGTCGTCCCGCCAGTATTTTCGGGGAGGGAGGTCCAAGGCGCGAAGCAAAAACTAAGAGGCAACAAAAACAAAGGACAGGTTTGTCAAAACTTCGAATACATAGCACTATGGCTGACCCAGTGGTTGCAACGAACAACAAATATAGCAGCAAAGCGAGAAACCCTTGGCGCTTGAAGAAAAACGCTTCTGCTCTTGCTTGACCAATCAAATCATACGTATATTGAACAACCAAACACCAACAACCGAACGTTGACCAGTCCAAATCCTAACAAAACCAACCATGACCCTACCGAACCGCGCAACGAACCAAAAACTTGCCACCCGAGCACCAAGCACCAAAACCAACCAACCACGCAAAAATAGACAAATCACAATTCCACCGCCATCATCAACAGCCAATCCAACGTGCGGCAGCGCCGGCACTTCCGTATGATACCTCTTTTTTCTCCGCTGCCCCCTCGAAGGGGAGCGAGTCAGCGTCTTCCGCGCTGTAGAAGCCCCCCGCGGCATCGGTCATGTCTCGGAGGACGTACCGCAACACGCCCCGGGCAACGTCTGCGTAGGCCATATCGCCGGTAACCTTGTGACACCAACAAAATAATCCACGCGCATTTAATAATTAGTCGTTTATATTCGCCGGTGTTGCCACGAGGGGGGGGGGGTCAGTTTCTGCTCGTTATCGTTGATCACTGGCCGCTTGTGTTTTTTCTGATATTTCGATCCTTCGTATATGGATATGCATGAAAACGGATACGACGGGATAGGCGGTGAAACGTGTGACGACGACATACAGCAAAAACAAATATTAATGGAAGAAATACGCACACAGAAAAACAACATGAATGGGGAGATGGATATGTGTGCGTGTGCAAGTGAGAAGAGCGGGTCGAAGCCTTCGCTTTCGCCTGCAAACACGTATGTGTCGTAGCGAAAGACGTGGACTCATATTTTCGTTTAGCTTTTTATCTTACCCACCGCCGCAACATCTTCGTCGGTTATGACGGGAGGGTTTCATTCCTCCACTACTGGGGTGGGTGTAAATCAGCACATGACACACCACATGCCATAACACGTCGCGACAAAATCAAACATCACGCATCACACCATCGAACATACAAACACGGGGGACGTTGGTGCAGTTGAAACGATTGGATCGAGTCTGCCACCCGCTGAGCACCCTTCACGAAAAACCACGCCGCGTTTCACAGCAAGACGCGGGGTTGACCATATTTCTCTTCACGCAGAAGCAGTTGCAGCAATAGCAGCAGCAGTGGTAGCAGCAGTAGGCGCACCACCACCACCAGCACCCGCATCAACACCAGAAACAACAGAAACAGCAGAAACAGCAGACACAGCAGCATAACTTCTACGGAGACGGCTCGACAAGCATTTCAAGCAGCCAAGCGAACGCCGGCGGTCGGTGATCTTCCCTTTGCGGCGATCACCTTTCCTCCCCAAGAACAACGGAAAAACACATCAACAATTTCCAAAACCATAATCGAGTCGATGACCGTGAGTGGCGAGGGCACGGGGTTTCCTCACACCTGGAAGGCCTCGATGTAGGCGGTGACGAGCTGGCTCTGGTCGTACAGCATCTTCTCGAAATGCGGCACGTGCCAGCGCGGGTCGGTGGAATACCTATCGTTAGGTCCCGGGGGTGCGGACACAGCGATAGGTCGTGTGTCGACAAAAAAGGTGAGAAACATCGCCGCACATAAACGCATGAGGTGCAACTCTGGTGTCGTGCCCCGAGAGCGAAACTGAACAAGAACTCAACGCGCGATTCGAGAACGATGTTGTTGGAGAGCGGACGAGCGGAGGGACTGGAAGCAAGAAAGCACTATCTGCGCATGCTTCGGGGCATGAAAAGGTACAATCATCCACGCGCGACCCAGAGGCGGGGAGGTTTGCGTTGGGGGGGGGGGGGGAACATACTCATGTATTGCTTGCCTTAGTCATTTGACCATTGACCACGCATCCCTTTCGAGACGGCGCACAGGCTTGCGTCGGGTGGGGGGAGGAAAGACCAACGCCTACACGGTGAACAGTGTCAGCTTGCAATAACAGCAACACTAGTAGCAGCAGCAGCAGCTGTAGCAGCAGCAGCTGTAGCAGCAGCAGCAGCAGCAGCAGCAGCAGCAGCAGCAGCAATAACAGCAGCGGTGCCCTCATCATCAGCACTGGCCGCCGCATATATGAACCGAAAATAAATAGGAAATGCGCAAAATAAGCACTACCATCACCCTAGCAGCTAGACAGTACAGGTATCAAAATAACGGCGAAGACGGCCAATTGCGTCAAGTCAGGCGTCGGAACGAAAAGAGAAACGAAACATCAAACTTTGCTTCCTTGCCAAAATGTGTCCCTCCTGGTCAACCCCGAATCATCACGCCAAACAAAATAATTAGAAAACCACGACCTACTCACCTCACCACACACCATATCTCACCACCACACAAACACCAACACCTGCTCCTCCCCCTCGCCCCCTGTAACCTTTCCTCCTCCTCGCCCCTGCCCCCGACTATCCCAACCACGGTATACAAACCTCGCGAAACCGTCGAAGATGTGGTCGTAGATTCCTCCCTTTGCCATGGCTTTCAGGGTTGCCTCAGCCATGGCCAACGCCCTGGCTCCGAGGGCGCTGCCAGGGCCTTCCAGGGAGTGCGCTCGAAGCAGGAGGTTTAGACGGCTCGGCTTTAATCGCCGCGCCATCGGGAAACAAACGTTTAACGGTTAGGGTTGCGTCGGGATAGTCGGAGCGGGAGGGTGATGGCGGGATCAGGCGGGATCAGGCGGGGGTAGGAGGGAATATCACCGTCGCCAAGTTCGAGGGGTTCAGTCATTTGGGAGGCATGTGTGGCTCTATTTCCGTGGAGGGGGTTGGCGCTGTGGGCTTGTGTCATATTACGGTTGTCGTCTTGTATCAGAGGGTGGGGTTGAGTTGTCTTCAACGGCGTTTCGTTCCGCCCTGAAGCGGCGCAATCAGGCGGTATCTTGCTGCATATGAACTATCTCGTAAACTTGCACTGCCGGTAGTGCCGATGGAAAGGGGCGCAGGGGCGGGAGGACGCCGATACACCATATTGGTCCCTGTCGTAATACCTTGAACGTGGTCACCCCAAGATGTGATTGGTGGCTCGACTGATCGCTGAACCGGCGTGCCGGGGTTTTCGTTGACGTTTAGTTTTCGTTTTTTGTTCACCAGTTACTTTCGCGTGAGCTTGCTCGCCTCGACAGCACGCTAATAAAGTTATAGTGAAAAACACAACGCCTTCACGCTTCACGCCCCACGCCTCACCCCTCCACAAGCCTCGTCACGCTCCATTGTTTTGCCGCGTAAACTAACGTATGTTCTGTCCAACGCAGACAGCAGGCATCAGCTACCAGGCAACAGACAGCATACAACACAACACATGTCGTATATGTTTGTTTTTTTCGCACCTGGGGGAACTTCATCCCGCCCCTGCCTCCCCCCCACCCGCCCAAAACGTCGTCGTGTCCCTTGTCCAGAACTCGCACCCCTTCCCGCGCGGCCTCTCTGCTCTTAGAAAGAGTCAGAAACGCCAACGGGTCCCCGGCCGCAGCGGCGCGCTCGGACACCTCCTGTTGCCTCTCCCGCAAGAGCTTGAGGATATGATCTCCCTGGTTCACGACTTCTTCCCTACACAGAAGGAGGCGAGTCCAGAGCGGAGAATAAGGGGCATTGTTTACATGGGCGTTTCACATTTCTGTAAAAAGGCGTTTCGATCGTTCACTGTGCCCCTCCCCCCCCCCCGTGCGTGCTTCAAGCGATGGTGTCAACTGGGGGGAAATGTTATGTTCGCTGTCTCGTTTAGGACGGGGGGGGGTGTATCTGCCTGACCCGACAGGTCGACGTGCATCTCCGCATTTTTTTTCTCGCAAGCCAAGACAGCCCGGGGACAGTCTCCATCAAGTTTCTCCCGCCCCGGGGTACACGCCCAGAACGGCTCAAACGCCCACTCTGATACGTAGCACCGTCTCATCCCCCCGTCTCCCCCGTTTCGTAAGCGCGCTGCCACAACCCAAGACAACCGAAAAGTAGACCGAATCCTTGTCTCAGCCTTATTCATTGAACCTATCTCCCCCTCCCTTCCTATCCTTTTCCCTTGCCGCTTGAACTGTTAACAGTACTACTGCGAACTACCGCAGATAGACAGGATTAGGTAGATATGTAGGTAGGTCGGTAGAAACGCAGGAATATATACAAGTAGACAGGAATAGATACGAGTAGACAGGCAGACAGACCTGCGGACAGACAAACAGGCAGGCAGGCAGGCAAGCAGACAGATACACCATCTACTGCGTAGCTGTCGTCATAACCCAGACAAGGCAAACATGCAGAAAGGGCAAAGAACACGAAACGCATGTGTACCTGTCGCTGGACCACTTGTCCGACACGAGGTTGAGGACGCTGATGAAGCGCTCTTCAGGAAAGTACGTCGCGCCGGTGAAAGGCTTGAGCTCGGGGGTGAGCCATACGCTCATTGGCCAGCCGCCCCCCCCCGTCGTGGCCTGCACGAAGTTCATAAAACACTGGTCTACATCAGGTCGCTCCTCGCGGTCTACCTGCCGCACACAAGAGGAAGAGAGTGCGCCGGCGGCGATGTCGGGGTCAGGGTCGCTTGCACAAAAACGCCTCCGAGGATAAGAAAAATCTCCATCCGACAAACCATACCGCTACATGGCACAAAAAAAAAAGAACAGGCACTTCTAGTGATGTTTTCAGGCTTTTTGCCAGACCCAGAGGATAGGCGAGCGTCATGGGTTCTCTCTCTCTTGGCTACGCTTGGATCGCGGTGAGCGTGGTGCTGATGCTGTGACAGAAAATGATACAGTGGTGGCGACAGTAAATAATCGAAATAATGCTGGTGATCGTGATGCTGCGGCAGTGATGGCGATAGCGACGGCGATGTCGATAGTGGTGGTCATCGTGAATGGTTGTCGGTTACGGCAGGTATTTTAGCGCTCGCCTCGGCGCGTTTTTTTTTAATTCTGAGAAAACGTAGATACGAAAGCGTGCTCTCAATGTTTCTGCTATCGTCGTCATCGCCGTCATCGTCATCGTCGTTGTCGCCATTGTGGCAGTACAAGCAAGCGAAAAAGTGTTGGTCGCGGCTGAGACGCCATGGAGGGGGGGTGTCATAGGGCAGGAAAACGGCATGCCTCGGCCGGCCCCTTGGCTTGTGGCTCGCTCTTCTTGCCTTAATGCTGACGAAATTTCGGTTGAGCACATCCGCCACCGCCTGACTCTCGAAGCTCTCGCGCTCCATCACGTGACACCTGCCACAAAAACGTGGATGGATTGGGGCGCCATTCAGCGCGGCGCAGAGTGGTTGGGCGGAGCGGCGAGGACGCATTTGTTGTTGTTATTGACATGTTTCGGTTTTTGTTGTCGTGATGGTTTTGATCCGCCGCAGAGAGTCGCAACATGAGCACGCACCGCGAACGCTTGCAGGGAGCCTCTTAGAACATACTAGAAGGACCCTCGAACTTGTAAAGTAATGCGCCTAACCGCTTTCGCTCAGTATTGGCATGATACATCTACTCGTACAGCAGGGACTACAGTACAAGTAGAGCAATGCATGTATACCAGGTATGTCGGTGCACGGAGCGTTCGCTCGCCGCCGGTCCTCAAACATCGTAGTATCGTAGTACCTTTTCCGTGCTTTATCTGGAATGTATTTTGTGGTTTGAAAACGCGGTGATTGCTACGAGTACTGCGCCGCCTGGTATAAGCCAGGGTGCTGTTGCAGATACAGTAGTAGTTAGTGCTATCGCAACAGCAGTCCCCGCTTTTACGATGGCAGCGTCATAAACGCCGACAAAGCCGTTGAAGAACAACGAGAATGACGGGGAGGAGGAGGCGGTTGTCGGTGTGAATAAACGCCCCCCCCCACATTTCGTTGATTGTCCTGACCTTACTGTGGTGTTAGAGAAGGGGGGGTGCTTGCCATTCCTTGAAGCTCTAAAAACAGACGTATAGTATTATGAAAAAGGCATACTTCGAAGTGCATCAGCCGTCGACATAAAGTCAACATACTGACTGCTGTAGTCCACTGCTGCAGCTGCTGCATGGCGTACTGTTATTACGACGAGCGAGCGAACACACCACTTGGCAGTACTGCTGTCGCTTTTACGGCCTCGCCGTGCCTATATCTCTCGACCATTACGGGCATACGCGGGGCCGGGGACGGGCTTCAGCGGGTACCAGCCCGCCTCGGCGAAGCCCCGCTTATCGTGCAGTAAACTACTGCTGCTGAGCTGCTTGCAATAGAGTCGGCTTTGTGCCGCACGTCAGTCCCTTTACGTAAAAACCATTCCACACTAATTCCAAGTAGTTTTCCAAAAAAACATAGGCGCAGTTGCTTGCGCGGACGGAGGCGCGCCCCACGGATTTCTGCCTGCACCCCAGCGGTCGAGCCAACGATAGCAGAAGCAGCACTAACCGCCGTAGAAGCCGTGGTGTGCAAGCCTTTATCTGGAGGGACAAGGTGCTCCAAACATGTTCGGTAGTTGCTGCAGTTGAGATAGATACTCAGTACTCACCAGTGACATGTGGAGTACCCTATAGAGAGGAAGATAGGCTTGTCTTCATCCTTCGCCTTGCGGAAGGCCTCCTCTCCCCAAGGCATCCAATCCACTGGGTTGTGCGCGTGTTGCAGGAGATAGGGAGACGTCTCTCCAGCGAGGAGGTTACCCTTGCCGGTTCCGGCCACCCCCCCTCCTCCTCCTCCTCCTCCTCCCTCAGGTGTCGCAGATGTGGCCATCGTGACACCTACTGCTGCTGCTCCTGTGTTGCGACGGGAGTGCTGCGCTGCTCTACCGCTGCTGTAATAGCTTGTACCCCGCACAAGTCTGCCCCCTGCTGGGCTTACGAAGGCTTTGACGCCGAGCAGCGAAGACTGCCGCCCTTGGACCACGAAGAGAGTTGCACTTAAGCGCAAGCGGAGCCAGGTCATCGCTTGGACGCAGCGATCGATAACTCGATACTGCTATTGTGGTGCACACTGCAACCTGCAAGCCGCAACTAGCCGCCACACTGGGGGCAAGTGCAAGCTGCATGCAAAAATATGCGGCGGGATTAAATATGCGGCGTGTTGTTCGTGCCAGTTTCGACGAATCAACGACGAACGACGAAGGACGACCAATGACGAGTTCGGCACGTGACCACGCGACCCGCTTCATGGCGAGACGAGGTGCAGCTACCGCGGCCAACACAGACGAGCAAGGACCATGGCAGCAACCACCCCTCCCACCGCTGCTGTCAGGTATGAAATCATCCATCTCCAGTTCAAAATGTGTGTACTACTTGTGTACTGTAATGTTTTTGACGTTTATGCTTCAACATTGCTTCGAATGTCGGACTCCGGCTGCGGGTCGTCGACCGGCAAGCTTCCAACCTTTACAGTACGTACACAGCTCAATTGCACACTACCGCGAATGTGCACCCTTAGGACTCGGGAAGCCGACGCTTGCCGCGTTTGATTCGCCGGCTGCCTGGGTACCGGTATGCAGAGAAGACAGGCAGAAGACCAATTTGACCTTTTTAGAACGGCACCCACGTTTTTTTGGGGACAAACTACTTGCATTCAATAGTGCAAGACACTTTCTCGTATAGGAGTACGGTATAGTCGTACTGTAGTCAAAGGGTTGTTTGTCGTCCGGCTCAAACCTCGTGATGGTGTGTTGCTTTCCATACTTTTATACATGCGCATTCCACTCGTTTGGTCGTTCTTAGATTCGAGGGAGCCCCAGACGACCCTCTCCTCCGCGCGGAGACCGCTAAGAGAGAGAAGGCACAGCAAGCTCGCCAAAATGAGGCAGAAACGGCCCAGTCGAGCAAGCACCAAGGCGAGGGGGGCTCGTCCGAGCATGCAGCAGGAGATCACGAGACAAAAGAAACGGGGCCAAGAAATCGCAACGAAAGCACGGACGACTCGTCACGGAACCCTCACAACGGCAAACTGGAAAGCCACGAGAAGTCTCTCGCTCAGCAGGTATTCTGCAAACCGCACCGCATATTTCCCTTCGTTCGCCCTTGATTCATTTAGCCTTAAAACAACGGCGATTCTTCTCTCCTGGAATTGCCAGTAGAACTGCAGAGCAAATACCTAAAAGGGGAGAGTAAAACGGTCACCATGATAGGACCTCGCGCAGCAGGAAATTTGTAGCAAAACTGTCGTCAACTTGTCTGCGCTGGTGGTCGGCGAACGCTTAGGGCAACTCGAAAGGGGTCCCTGCTTTTTAGCGCCGCGCCGTCAAAAATCGAAACTCGCATGCCGTCGAAATCACGGCAGAGATTTACAAGCTGGCGCCGCGCTGTCTAAAATTGAAACTCGCATGACGTCGTGGTCACAGCAGAGATTTGCAAGCTGGCGCCGCGCCGTTAAAAATTGAAACTCGCATGCCGTCGTAGTCGTAGCAGAGCTCTACAAGCTGGCGCCTCGCCGTCAAAAGTTGAAACTCGTATGCCGCCGTAACCACAGCAGAGCCCTACAACAGCTCTAGAGCTTGGTTCGGAGTATTGATAGAGATCGTGAAGCTTCACGCTCGGAGCGTTCTCCATCCTGAGCACGAATCACTAACTTTCGGAGCCTCACCTGCAACCTTTCGCCCGTCGGAACATACACGTACACGTGGCGGTCGGAACCTTTCAAGTCTCTTCTGCGGTCGATTTTGTGCACACGACTCGCCATGCCGCTGGCGGAAAGCGTTTCTGACGACGTCCTTCAAGAGGTGCTAGCTGGCGACACGGATAGGCTCATTGAGGCCAGCCGGCACGAGCGCCTCAAAGGCGTGGGGGTTGCCTTGAGAGCAGACGACAGGTAGGAACCGGGCACTGGGATTGATGTTGTCGCATGCGTTTACCCCAACGAAGAATTTTGCGTTGCACTTGCGAAGGATTCCATTACATTATGTACGGTAAGGTGTATGTTAAGTTGATGCCCTCATACTTATTGCTGTCGGGCGTGTGGAGGGGGGGGGGGGGTCGAAATTGATACCATTCCCTTTGTGTTCTCCCTGTCCAGGAAACGAACAGCGCTTCATATGGCCATAGGGGCCAAGAACGCCAGGATGGTACGCGCCCTGATGCGATGGAGACACGAGCTAAACCGCTCTCTCGACGACGATCTGCACGCCCTGGATCACCGCCGAGACTTATTCGTCCAAGGAGTAACCCTTGCTCCCGGCACCACCACCGCCACCGTCGGTTGGGGCGAGTATGCCGGCACTAGCGTCAAGGACGTGGAACGGTTTGAGAGGTGGCTGTTCGAAGAAAGGAGGCGACTCGTCAGAGTGACAGAGCTACGCTGCGAGGAGAACTGGCACAAGGCGATGGCGGCGAGAGACGACAAGGGGCGAACGCCTGTCCACTGGGCGGCTTCAGGTAAAGCAGGAGGGTGGTCACGCTCCCGCCGCCGTGAAAATGTTGTCATTGGCCGTTTAACCTGGCCAGGTCGAGGAACGAGGTCGAGAGATCATGGCACGTGCAGTTGAGCAAACAGTTTTCTTGTCGGAGAGGCACGAGACCACCTTTTGTGTCTGCCTTTGTGTGTTGTACCTCCCCGCCATCGAGGGTGGGGAGCAATCTACTCTGAAAATATCGTACTCGCCTGTGCGCATACACAGAATACCGCCCTCCTGACCATGAATATTGACGCCCGCACTGGTGTTCCTGGCCGGCCTTGCAGTCAACGACGCCGACAGCGCAGTACTCCAAACTCTCCTCACCACCGGCAGGGCGGACCTCTCGGCCCGAGACACCACCGCCCGCGGTGCCGATGCATCAATCATGGCAACGCTCAAACTCAGAATTCAAGGTGCGCCGTCTGATGGAAAACGTGCCGCCAGCGGGGGTTGTGACGTCGTCGGACGGCTCGGAGCGGACAGCGACGGGTTTGCGGTGTTTCCCCGCTGCGATGATTTCCACCGACGAACCGGGAAGATCCGACGAAGGAGACGCGGGAGGAAGAATGCGGAATCAAAGGGGGATTCCAAAGGCGAGGAGAAAGGAAAAGAGAGCAACCGCCATGGCGGTGACAGTAGTGAAGTGGTTTGCGAAGACCCCGACAAAATGGCCGGCTGTACGGGAAAGGTGAAGTGGTTCTGCGGAGCGCTGGCCAGCACAGCGAAGAAGCTGTCGGGACGCTCGAAGGGCGGGGCGGAGGCATTCTTTCTCAGTGTGTTTGAGGACTTTGATAGGTAAGCCTTGAAAAAATCCAACGCTTTGACCGTCGTGCAAGAACACGAAGATGGGGTGGTACGAGATATATCGCCGAAGGGGACGGTTTGTGATTGTCCTGAAACATGTTGTATTGTTACGCCTATCTCCCACGCTTGGTGCACGTATCGTACCACGCAGGAACGGAGACGGAACGCTCTCCATGCAACAGTTTCGCGATGCCCTCCGCGACGTAAACGTGACAGTTTCGGAGCAGACCTTGCTCGACGTCGGCCGGTACTTCCGTGCACCGACATCGAAAGCCCACGGCACCCGTCGACAGCGGAACCACGGCGATTTCAAGTACCGACGTGCGCGCACCATCAGGGACAATGCTAACGACTGCGGTCTGGTTGAAATGTCCTACGTTCCTCTGATGGACGTCGTGTTTGGTAGAAAAATCGTGAGAGCGGTGGCAAGAGGAGGTTTGAACAACGCCGAAAACAAAGCCGACGCAAAGACAGACAACGTCGAGGACAGGCCTCAAGACGACACGTGGCAGGCGACAGAAGCAATCCGCCAGCCAGACATGAGCAGCAGCAGCAGCAGCAGCAGCAGCAGCAGCAGCAGCGGGGACGAAGGGCAAAGCGACGACGACTGCAGCTTCGTGAACCTTTGCCAACTTCGCGCCGCGAGGAAAGCGGCGATCGAGGCGACAGACGCGCTCGGTCGGCCACCTGTTTTCCTTGCAGCTGCTTCTGGCGCCGTTTCTTCCGCGAAAACTCTCATCCGGCATGGGGCGGCGTCTGCCATTACTATAGATGGGACTGCCATATCCGCATATTCTGTAGCGCCGACCTTGCTCATGAAGAGGGTTCTCGCCACGGAAGCCAGGAAGTCTCTGGATCGTGCGATAGCGGCTCGTGCTAACGGTGACGGAAATACTCGTGCCACTCACGTCGCAGTCAAGGATCAACTCTTCGAAAATTCGACGCACCACGCCGAAGAGGTGGGCGAAGGGCTGGCGTTGGAAGCAAACGACGGCGATGCGATCGAAGGAGAAACGCGTCGGATGGAAGTATGGGTGTCAACTTTGGCCGAAGCGGAGCTGGCGTCGACACGCACGAGCGAGTCACTTGTCGATGAGAAAACGAGCCTCCACCTAGCCGCGGCCGCCGGGCTACCGAGCGCCGTGAAGGACCTTCTCGAGCGAGGGACAGGAGTCATGTGTAAGGGGGCAAATACACCAGCCGCGCATGGGATAGGGATATCGACGAGACCAGCATGGGCGTCCTCATGGCCATCACCCAACGGTGAGCTCGGAGAGACTCCCGTTATACCAGCTCACTATGCGGATGGCCACCACGTCTCGCAAAGGGACTTCGCTATCACAGCCTCGCCGAAGACGGACACGAGCGGTTGGTCTCCTTTGCACGCCTGCTGCGCTGAAAGCTCGCCGCAGCACTACAACTGCGCGGTGGCGTTGCTGGGATCGAAGCAAGATCCTAACGCGAGGACCAACACCGGGAGAACCCCCTTGCACGTAGCTGCTTGCGCTGTGGATTCGGGGTGCCAGAGTGGGGTAAGTAATTTCATGCAAAATGGGGCGCCAATCGGCAAACTACCGCTGTTTCCATAGTGCTGCTTGATACAGCATGTTGTGGGCCACAACCAATCGCACGCTACGGTACCATACTGTAATCAGTATAATAACAACATTTTTTTCCTGGGGCTCCTCAGTTGTGCAGCTGTATACTCCACCCGAAACCTGGTTCTAGATGTTTTTTTAATGCGAGTGCCACCCGATGAATAATAATCCCATGGCCTAGGTATACAAGAAAAAAGCGCGTTGCTAAGCAAAAAATGAAATTCCGAAGATTTTGGGTCAAGGAGCGTCGTAATTCAGAAAGCTTTTCAGCCAAAAAGTGTTATGATACTGTTAATAGTATCGTAGCACGTGTCATGGCGAGGATGACGGCTGTGACCGTGCTTTGGTAGGAGTGGCATTTGTTTTGCCACATTGTTTCCGCGTGACGGATCTCCTCAGCTAAGAGACTTCCCAATGCCATCGGAAAGTGTCAGCTACATCGTAGTGCTATCCACTAGACCACTTACAGTAGTCACAATGGCAAGGGGGGGGGTCCCCGGAGATCAATGCTGGCGAGGTTGGCGTTACGTGCTCCAAAGTACATATTTTGTTAGTTATTATAAGCACTACTGTCCATTAGACCACTTCGCCACTGTAACTAAGCGATATATTAATAGTGGATAGTGGATAGTGTTCTAAGCACTGCCCATTACACCACTTCGCCACTGTGACTAAGTGCTCTATTTAATAGTGGAAAGTGCTATATAACTAACAAAAAGTAATTTGTGTTTTTTTAACATAATTCGTTAGATTACATACCTAGGCCATGTTTTTGTGCATTGGGTTGCACCTTTATTTTTCTTAAAATCAGGTTTTGGGTGAGGCGTGGAGCTCCTGAAGCGACGAAGCAAACGCAGCCTTCAACCTTGACTCACGCCTACGGCAGCATATGCGTCCTATGATATTGCTGTTTGGTGGCATTCGTTATCATTTGTTCCTCGCCCTAGCCTAGCCTGCTTTTCTGTCATCTGATGTCGACCGGTAAAATGCAACACAATATCGAGACCTAGGATGACACTAGCGGTCAATATACTCCCGGCGGCGGCAATAAACCGCCCCGCTGTTGCTTCCTTTGCTGAGCGCATCGTCTGGAGCACTTATCTCTCTTTTTCGGTTTCGCCTGCACCCGAAGGTTTATGACGTGATCCCCTTGCTTGTTAGCCACGGAGCCGACATGGAAGCACAAGATAGCGACGGACTCCGGCCGGTGCATGTCGCGGCCAAGACCGGCAGACACGTTGCACTTCTAGCCCTTCTCACAGCGGGCGCAGACCCTCATACACTATCAAGGCGGGGATGGAACGCGTTGCACTACTCCGTGGCAGGGGGGCACGCCGATGCCACCCGGCTGCTGACGTACTGGGATTCCGACTGTGACGCTCTCGGCAGCCAGAGGAATAGCGCCGGTGCGCTGCCGATGGATTTGGGCAGGTGCGGCGCTCGGCGCGTTGATTTTGAGTCGGGTTTGATGTACTGCGAATATGTGCTTGAAACCACTGATCATTGTGATTTGTTGGCGTTCTTCGTTAGAGTCCTCGTACATACCACCAACCGTTTTGTGAAGTCGCTCGCGCGCGCCAAGACATGCGGGGGAAAAAAATGTCTTTTACGTTGTCATAAATCTGTTGTTCGCCGTTCCTCCCGCCAGGACGGACGAAATCCGCTCGGCGTCACCAACGATCTGGGAAGCGGCAGCGCTGGGTCTGGCAGACAGAGTCTCCCAAGCATGCCTGGAGAGCTCGCGTTCTGCCCAAGACAGGACTGGCAAGCCATGGGCATGCCCCGGGGCGAACAAAAAGACCCCGGGGCTCGGGTTCACGCCCCTGCACGCTTGTGTTGCCGGTCTCGCCGCGATCATCAAAGGGTTAGACGTAAGTCTCCCGTGTTCTCCACCGCAACCACTCTGGAGCCGCCAAGGGGGTTCTAGGTTCGTACCTCGGCCTTCTCTCTACGCCCGGCTCTCGCGCGAGCGAAGCAGGCCTTCACATCGCTACATCAGAAGCATGGTTGCAAGAGAACAGACGGGGGGCACTGGCCAGCGGAGAGACCACCTTGGGGTGTGTAGGGCTCTACTGCTCGCCCTGGCGGATATCGACGCGCTCGACGCTCGGTGTAGAACCCCTCTGTCCTTAGCTGCGGCCTCGGGTAATTTAGAAGTCGTTGAGATGTTGCTTGAAGCCGGGGCAGACCCGCGGGCCAGCGACACCGACGGGAATACCCCGGCGCACTTTGCTCTGGCGTACGCGAACGCGAGGGTCGCGGCAGTCTTAGTGAAGAATGGGGCGGACCTCGAAACTTGCAACAAAGACGGCAACAATGCTCAAGATGTAGGGGGACTCTGCGCTGACGTAGCATCCTGTGAGGGTGACGCCTCAGGCTGTAGGTGATATTGACCCCAGATATGTCCCTGGTAGATGGTAAGATATATTCCCTCATTATTGTATGTTGAAGCTTTCCGACTTGACTTTGTACGTGTCTGCCATTGGGGAGTTTCGAGAACTGGCTTCATGAGGGACTCAGAATGCTACGACTTGCACATTTCATGGAATCTTACTGCAGCCTGCGTTAAGGTGTGTATAACGCATCTATCTGTAGAAATTCTTAACTGCGGAACTGGTTGGTTCTCGCTCGCAAAAATCGACTACGGATACAATTTTGCACTACAGTACAGTTCTTACCGTACACAAATTGAACCTACACTTTTGAAGTACAGTACCTCCGGACTAACGCATTTAATTTCTCATTTTTCTTCCAAGGAGATGTATACCCATGCCACAACGATGCATGCGCGTTGCCTATACGGTAGCGCTCCTGCGCATATCACACGACGGGCCTGCATCTGAGCTGAGAGTCCTCGGTACCAATTTGAGGGTCGTACGTGGTTGGCCTGTGTCCTGTGTCCGGAGGTCTCGCTTGAGAGTTATTATGTAGTTCATAGGTTGAACTGACTGATTCGGCCTCGAAACGTTGATTCGTCGAAACTGAAACTGAAACTGAAATGAAACTGAAATGAAACTTGAAAAGCCAAAAATAACGCCGGTACAATACTCGTGGAAAACCTCGAGTGAGTGAGAAACAATGTTCTGCGGGACGCCAGCGCAGAGCTCCAAGGTACGGTTGCACGAGAAGACTAGGCCGAGTACAAGTACGCCATCGAGGAGAACCTAAGGCTGGTCGTATTGAGGCTTCACCTTGCGGCGTCGTTCTCTGCTGGCGAGGTAAACCAACTCAGCAAGACATGACACCACAGCAGCAGCAGCGGCAGCGGCAGCAACAGAAGCAGCAGCAGCAGCAGCAGCAGCAGCAGCAGAAGCAACAGCTGCCGTCGAGGCGTCGACCGCGGCCAACAACACCGCCGTGGACGTCTACAACAGCTGTGCTTCTCTCTCTCTTCCTCGGTGGATGCAGGGGTGAGTCCGTTTCCTTCCGTGCGCAGTCAGTCGCAAGGCGCGCTGATACAACGCCGGTTGGACCTCGCGTACTGTCCCAATGCGGCAGTACTGTACTGCAGCTGTTACTTTTGCTGTACTGCCTGATTTGCTACCTGCTGTTCAGTATGAGCAGATGGTATCATGTGCGTATCATATCGTATGATACCAGGTTGGGTTGGGGTTACGTGTTGATCAAAATCTACGAGTACCTTCGGCAACGGAGAGGCCGCTGTTTGTTGTTGCTGTCGTGCATCGTACACTACTTGTACTACAGTTGGTGCCTCTGATCTTCGAAGGAGAACTACTACTGTAGCACGGCGGTGCTCCACAAAGTCAAGTGCTATATACTTACGAAGCTTCAATGCACCGGTCGCTTTTCGTCGAGTCCACTTGAACACGAGGGCGATTGGTTGTCTTCCTCAACGTCTCAGCTCTTGCTCTTGACGCTTTCCGTATGACACGTTTTTCATGTGTCCGTCGTACAGCTACAAAGTACCTTGGAGTTCGAATACAGAAGTGGTACCCGGTATGCGCTTTGTCCCCCAACCAAGGCTCAACGCGTGTACGATCCACAGCCTTCGTGTAGCTGTAAGTTGTAAATGTCCGTTCCTTCTCAGATCGGCGAACGGTTCTCGTACCCCTGACCCCTCACCATACCAACCGTTTTCGTGGGTTTCTCCTGGAGCCGCCGACAACGCCAAAACATGGCTGGCGCCCCCCATAGCCCTGCGGCTGCCGCTGCACACCAAAAACTATCCGGTAAAACACCCCACATCTACAGCAACACACAGCAGTATTAATAGTAGCATTACAGACACCCACAGACCCGATGGCTGCGTTCGAGCCGATGGCGAACCGACAGCTTTGCTGATTGGAGATCCTT
>JBBMKB010005342.1:0-17690 GCA_037833945.1 Alaria marginata | reverse complement strand
AGGGGTGAAAAAGCCGTCTTCTGACATATTTGCTCTTGCATGTATACTCTGTACCTCAGGTCCTGTAGATGGTTTTTCGTTTCTGCAAGATTCTCACAGCTGAGGTACCAAGTGCTTACGAGTCGTTGGGACATATTCATATCATACACCTGGTACCGTAAGATACAGATATATCAAACGTGGAAGATCGAACGTGAGAAATGTGGAGTTTGTGGAACGGTATTAAATCCGGCCATACGGAAGGCGTGCTGGTTCGGGGACATATACGTATATATGTGATAGAGCAAGTATTATACGTGTGAGGTTGTTGAACCCAGTGTAACACAAGGACAGGGTGGGTACTACTCACTTGAAGTAAAGCATACGGCAGAGTAGAGGAAGCTGGTTGGTAACCGACTGGCAGAAACTGCTGCTGCTGTGAGAAGGGATTAGCAGAAACTTTAGGAAGATTGCCAGGTACCGTAAGGTACCCCGGGTAGATGAGTACCGGTAGTCTACAGCAGTACTCGCATATCATACCCGGACTCTATACTCGTAAGGCAGTACTCGTATCATACCCGTTAGAACGTGAAAACTGCAACTCGCGTTTTCGGGTGTAAACTACTAGGAATTGATGTGAAATCCTTTTTTCAGTTTTAAAGTACGTATGTAATGATTGCTCTCCTGTAAAGAGTACTCGTACGGTATGATCAGAAGAGTGCATCACCTGCCATGCCCAGTAGCAGCAGACCAACCCAGCGAGGAGAGTCGGAACAGTGCCGAAGAGCACGCCGACCTGAAACAGGTTGCTTGCCTGCGCGAACAGCCGGCCCAGCAGAGGTAGAGCCACAAGAGCGCCACTGTGAGAGAGCGGAGGAAGCCCGTCTCCTCCTTGTGACAGCTGTGACTGCTGTGACTGCTGTGACTGCAATGGGCTGGAACGGAGCTGCTTCTGTAATATTGCTGGAGACACGCTTCCAGTCTGCGGTCGCAGCCAGCTCTTTTTGAGCAACAGTCTCCCTAGATACAAGCCGCCTCGCTGAAGAACGAACCCCTCTCGATGGCCCCCTCGATGGCTTCCTAAGTGGCTCCCTCGGAGGGTGGTGTTATTTCGGCGAGGCCCTCTAAAGAAGGGCTGACGTTGTGAGCAAGTAGCAGTTGTGTAGCGGTGCTTCAGAGGTATGCCGGAAGTTTGATATGCCCCGCCGATTTGAAATCCGGCCGCTTGTCTAGCTGAGGCAACGCAGAGCACTGCTAACAGCTTGACAGCCAGCATCCTCCCTTATGACGTGTAGGCTGCAGCCCACCGAACGCGATCCAGGCAGGAGAGGGTCTAGCTGGCACTTGAGGCGCGATCGCGCGGTGCCTGCAACCATGCTTTCTTTCGGCCGAAGTTGAGAAATTTGAAGGTGGGGAGGGAGTTCAATAATTATGCGAAAGTGCTCTCGATAGCGGGGATACAGTGATGGTAGCCCCGGACGCCTGGAAGCGATAGCCATGCCAGCAACGCCCAAGCTCTGGGTGATATCTCTATCTAAACACCAGACATCACCCTGGTCTGGTCCAGCCTGCTTCGATCCTCCGCATTCCTGCTGCTGTGGCATGTTGTTTCCGGCTGCGGTTGCGTGACGGCTTAGACTTCTAACGGGGAGCAACCAATAGGACGGTCGGTCGGTAATATTTCCGGGACTGTCAACTTCCCATTTACTTCCACTTTTTCGCTGGTCCGAATTCGGTATTTTGGCAGTTTGGATTTTACCCTTTGGATTTGGATGCATTGTGTGCATTTTTTACAGGTTACTACTGTGGAGTACCTACCCTGATACTACAGCGTTGATGCCCTTGGAGGGGGTGGTTCGAGTTCAAGGACTCTCGACTCCATGGTCCTAGGGGAGAGCGGGACAAGAGACGTCCGGCGCACTCACTCGCGGAGTGCATCGACAAAAAACAATGCAGCCGACGAAAGTTTTCGGTTTTGGCTATTAATATGCTTATATTCGGACTGCTGGACTGATGTTGGCTGTCGTTTATACATTTTTCATGATAATCGTGCGAGCTTGTGCCTGTTCGCGTTTTCGTTGCTTTTCGACGTCCAAAAATCTCGAAACGCATGTTACGTTTCGACTTTCCCTCGCCCAGTCAAAACCAGCGAGACAGTCGACATGTCGACATGGCAGTCTGCCAGTGCCGGCTAGCTTGTCAAGCACGACATCGACGTAACGCGGAGATTCCCTAGCGCACGGCTTCCCCTGTATATACGAGCGCTGCCCGAAGGACTCCTGCTGCTGTTGTTGTTGTTGCCTGCTGCATGCTGGTCTTCGGCCGATGATTTCTTGAAGCACTGAACATGCGGCATAGAAAGGATGAGAGGCCGATACGACCGTTCTTTCTTCTTGGTCTGGCGTTGTCGGGCTTAGTGGCGTTCCTCGACCGCACGAACGCACAGCAGCTCATCGAGGTAAGACATTTCAAAGACATGTACTGGTATTCTATACCACCCCTATACGTGGTAGCTTTGAGGGGATACCTGCGGCAGCCCGTCATCGCCAACCTACTAACTGTAGATTTCTTCCAGCACGGAACATGCGGCATATAGAAAGAGGATAACAGGACGATACGACCGTGGCCTGACTTTGCCGGGCTTCGCAGCGTGTCTCGCCCGTACGACCGCACAGCACTTGGTCTTGATCGCGGTAAGACATTACTCGTAGACGCACCAGTACTTGGTAAACATATATACATGTGAGGGGATGCCTGCGGCAGCCTGTCAACGTTAACCCCGTAGAAGCAATTTTATCACACCTATCATACATACCTCAACAAAAACGTCCCTTCGTGCACTGTGGGGGGCTTGCCAGGTCAATACACGGAGAGACGACCTCTATCTCGGCTCTGATGCCGATTCAAAAGTGGATGGGGCAACTAGCTTATGTGCACCGAACGCGACGAGCGTGTCGCTCTGCAACCTCCGGGCAGCTTTCTACTACGCGACTTCTCTTACCGGAGATGACGTCGAAATTTACTTGAACGTGGGCGGAAACTTGACTCAGGGTGAATACATCCCAATCTCAGGGTAGGTCACCGTGTCGGTTTCCCAATACGTCCGGGTTCCCAATACGTATGAATATATATGAGCAGCGATAACTGCTGTGTTCCCATGCTTGCCTGGCAAGTTTCTGAACATGCCAGGTACGTATTCAGATGGTGCTGCTGTTGTTGTTGTTGTTGTTGTTGTTGTAGCTGTTGTTGTTGTTGTTGTTGTTGTTGGTGGTGATTTTGCGCGAAAGCTCACTCCAGATTGAAGAACGATGGGGTAGCTCTGGAAGGCTGTTAAAGCTGTGTCAGCATACTTCATAGACCATCATACTGCTGTACCACCAATGAATCCGTTTTTTTTTTGTACACGCGCAGTACAGGTCACCTACTGTAACTACTGTACACCTACTTTAATAACAAACAGGAGCGCTGGTTCAGGTCGGGTTTCTTACTTGAGAAAGGGTGCGTACTACACTAACTTCAGTAAAACAGCTCCCGAATTTCTTATATTCCTGTAAATCTCTGGCTTTAGTAGTGCTTGTTTTTCGTATATATGAATAGTATATAGTCTACGTTTCCTGTGCTGTATGCGTAAGCGGCAATCTGCTCTGTATTTAGAAGCCCCATGGCCGCCCGTAGGAAGCGCGCTCTGCTCGTAACCGTAAAGTTTTGAATCATGCAATACTTCCATCCAAGGTTGAATAGACTGACGCTGTCTCGTTGCTTTCTTTCCGTGTCGTGCTCTCCTGTCTGCTCGTGCACGCCTTCACCCGCTTAAATATCCCTACGGCTCGCAGTAAACTAAGACTGCAATCACATAAAGTGGTATGCAGTACGGGCATACGCGAGCGGCGATCATGCGCGCATCCAAGCTTCCCACGACTCACTATATTTCGCCGCTTTTTTTTGCCATGCTCCGCTGTCCGCTTGGGTACCCCTGTCTCTGTAAACCCGTAGGCCTAGCAAAGCAAAGATGACATTGCAAGGAAATAGGTATACAGCGCGGGAATGCGCCTGCGACTCTTTCTTTCTAGTGAACGAGTCAATCGACGTCGCCATACACAACACCGTCTTCGACGACTTCCAAGCTTGAGTCATGCACAACTTCAAGCTTCACACGACTCTGACTCCTCGCCTTTTCTTGCCATGCTCTCTTGTCCGCCTGCCAATCTTTTCAATCGGTCAATAGCCCTAGTAAACTAACACTGCAAGGAAACGGGTACACAGTACGGGAGTACGCGAACAGCTCCTTTTTTCTGGTCAACGGGTCGATCGACGTCGCGATCTACAACACCTCCTTCGAGAACTTCCATCCTACACAACTCGGCGAGCAGGTGTGTATCACTTGCCCCAGAGGACATCGAAACACTTGTGCTGTGATGCCCCCCCCCCCCTTGTTCCTTCTTCGGGAGTCCGCGTACTCACACGACAGGAGATAGTAATGTGAACATGAAGCTGAATGCATGAACAATATCTAGAGCTTGGACACTGCAAAATTGGGTCGAAGCACGGGCCGTTGCCATAAAAAAAGTGCGTTGCGCTCGTAGGCAAATAGCGGCGAGAGGGGTATAAAGATAAAGTTGCGGCGGGATTCTGCGTGGGGGTGCTTCCGGGAACGTGTCGCTACCGTCTCGCTTGTTTGTCTTTTTCTTGTGGCCGCACCCGTTGATCTACGAGGTGTCAGGCAGTAAAACGAGACGCACGAGAATGTTCCAATGTAGAGTTGGATATATTACATATCGAGGGACATGGCGCCGTTGTTATTTTACTGCTGATGTTCTAGCGATGATGCAGAATGCCAGGTATGTTTCAGAGACCGCCGGTGTCAGGTTGGGGTTAAGCTTGCCGTTTCTCGTTCGTCGCCGGCCTTGAAGTTTGTATGCAGATTTCAGGACGAGAACCATGGAAATTAACGGCTTCATACGTACGATAATCAAAATAACAAGGAGGAAAGACGACGTGAAAAAGCACGCGATGCAATAGTATTCACAGCAAAATGAACAGGGCCGTTGCAGCATGGTAACCACCAACTAACCCGGGGCCATCTTGGCAAGCCTCTAGAGCCTTCGCGTGACGCTTGCAAATATCGCCGAGCAAAGTGAAGTTCAACATTTGCGTTGACTCCAAAACAACAAGAGCTCCTTTCGACCCTCGCGTATCCGGTTCTCCACGCCCCGCCCCCGACCACCGGATCTCCCAACACGAACAAATAACCCAAAAAAAAATGAAAAGTTGGGCTAATACTGAGACGTACACAGTTGCCGACAGCTACAAACATCCACCAGCACAAGTTCCTATTATTAGCGAGAGTTCCAGTTTTGTATTGCCGTGATAACTCTAACCTGCCAATGCCCTGTGGTGTGGTTCTCGTGCAGGACGCAAACGGAGTTGTTATTTCGGCAAGTGATCCGCTTTCTTCCCTCGAAATCTCTGGATGTACATTCCGGGGGTCGTATACAAACGTCACGGGGTCACCCACGGGAATCGGAGGAGCTGTGTACGCCACGGGGTCTCTCAGTATCGAAAACTCTACTTTCGAAGATAATTACTTCGTGCTCCTCAACTCCGAGACGAACTCGTCGTGGGTGACGCCGTCTCCGACCAGCGGGGCTGCCACGCTGGCGCCATCTCCTGCTTCTACCGGTTCTGCAAATGTAACCGAGGTAAAACAAATATTGCGATGATAAATGATATACCGTACCATGGACGACTACAGTATAGGGCACCTAACAAGCTACATAAATACTGGACAAGGCTGGGCTTCTTGTTGAAGAGAGGGGTGCGCTCTACATTAACTCCAGTATAACGGTTCGCGGGTTTCTTATGTTCATGTGAATACAACAGAGGTAAAACCAAATTGCGATGACAAATACTATATCATAGGTGGCTTTTGGTCTTGTTTCGATCGGTGTCAAGCAATTATACAGTATGTGAGGAAACACGTCAAATAAGGGGAAACGTGCGCTTTTAAGCGTGTACAAGGGCCGAGTGTTCCACGCTGAAGCCTACCAGTAATTTGATTAGTTTGATGTCAGCCAAGGCAAACTAAGGTAAAGCTGCCGTCTGTCAAAACGGGTTGACGTGCTGCCTCCTGGCATATTTGGTGTCACGTCTTGACAAACCGCCACTCAATGATGCTGTGATTGCACACGATTATTTGTTATTCTACCGAAAGGTTTGAAACCCTCGTTGGCTCTCCGGGACTCGCATTCGTGCATCTTGATTTAGGCACAGTATCACCACTTCATGCATATCTCGACTAAGAACAGATTCTAAAAACACATCCCTACTATCCCTGCCGACAAGACCCCTCCGTTCCGTTGTCACCTACCAGATAATAAGTATCCAAGCAGAAACGTCCCTACGATATCTTCTCCCTGGAGAGCGGAATTTATTATCTTAGTACAGTGTGAATTTATCGAATTTCACCACCCCCACACGAATGCAATACCTTGCGGCACAGCTACACGGCTGTATCATACGCAAATTTCACCCTGCTCTTATTATGATACCTATCGAATTTTCCCCTTTCCCCGCCCGTAGAGTCCAGTGGTAGCGACCGTCATTCCGACGAACTCACCATCGGCAGCAGGAAACTTTTCGGCAGCTAACGCTACGGCGTCGAGCAACGGAACAACGAACGCTACGGCAAGCGCTACGCCATCCCCGGTCCAGGTTTGTTTGTTTTGGTCGTGTGCTCCGGAATCGACCTGCCTGCTACCTGCTATTTTCGAAATCATCCGGTGTGCGGTGTTGCGGTTGGGAAATAGTCCCACGCGTTGTCTCTAAACGATTGGCAGCTAGTATACGTCCGTCGGTTGCCGACAGGTGTACCATTCCACTAAAAAGCACCATCATGTGGAGTTATATACCACTCTGGATGTAAATTTAAGGACCGTTGGATATTCGTATTTATAAACGTAAGGTCCCTATATTTATGTCTAGATTGGGATGCGATATGCCTCCGCACACACCCCGGCATCTCGCTTAAAGAAAAGGTAGCATAGCGATGCCTATGATACGGTAAATTACTTTGTCGCACCAAGCACCCAACCCCTCGTCCTCGTTTACGATGTATTTCTTGTCTTGGGAAAGATTACACCATCACCAGTGGCAGGCAACTTTTCTACACCCAACGCTACGGTGTCCAGCAATGACACAACAAACGCAACGGCAAACGCTACCCCATCCCCAATACAGGTGAAACCTTTGGCAAAGGGTGGTTGTTTCCGTAAACGCAGTAGTGGTCCCCCGCAAACCCTAGTAAACGTGCCAAACGTTGTTTAGTGGTGTCGAGAATTAAGCATGTCTGCGTCAGGGGTTTGGGTAAGAGTTAGAGGACTATGTTAAGGTATTGGAAGGTACCTAATATAAAGTCTAATACGGGGGACCATAGTAAACAAGACCTACGGTGCACACAAAAACCTATATATTTCCCTATTTTTACCAACAACATTTGGTCCTATTTGCTATGGTCCCAATAATAGTTAGAAAAAAGCAGCGGTTGTTGGAGCAAACTTTACGTGCAAGTCAGCAAGACCACGCCGAGCGCGAGCGAGTCGGGGATCTGCTGAGAAGGTGATATCTCATTTTATGCTCCGGAATCGTGTTTTTCGAAACCGTTCTGTGTTGGGCGACGAGTCTACTATTTATAATAGACACTGCTGTTATAATAATTTCTTACACGGCCGATGTCCGCCGTCACTCACAAATTGATATCCTCCGGCTGCCGTTTTTGATGTCTTGGAAAGGTTACACCATCACCAGTGGCAGGCAACTTTTCTTCGCCAAACTCTACGGTGTCCAACAATGGAACAACAAACGCTACGGCAAGCGCCACGCCATCCCCAGTACAGGTGAAAGTTGTGGCAAAGGACAGTAGTTGTGTCCGTAAACGCAGTAACGGTCCCCCGCACACCCTAGTAACGTGCAAAACGTTGTTTAATGGTGTCGAGAATTAAGCATGTCTGAGTCGGGGATTGGGGTAAGAATGAGTGGGCTATGTTAAGATACGCTATTTATACTGGCCCTCTCATAAGAAAGCAAAAGAAAGAGACCCACAAAGAAACTTAGCCTAAACATCACGGGGAAACAAGAAAATCGACAGCTGTTCGCCGTCTCTCACAAATTGATATCCTCCGGCTACCGTTTTTGATGTCTTGGAAAGGTTACACCATCACCAGTGGCAGGCAACTTTTCTTCGCCAAACTCCACGGTGTCCAACAATGGAACAACGAACGATACTGCAAGCGCCACACCATCCCCAATTCAGGTGGGGCGTTGGTAAATGGTCTGTCTGGTCATGCATCATCCTCCGGAACTATATTTTTCGATGCTGTACGGTAAAGTGGCTAGACACCGGTATGGTAACTTCTTACGCGAGCGCTGTTTGCTCTCGCTCGCTCACTTGTTCTACCTGGTAAAATAGGAGTAGGTATCATACGAATTTCGCTTGCTGCGGCACGATAGTCTCCCGGTCGTTCCGGTACCCGCAGGCTTTGAACCTCGCCGCTAGCCTTTAATTGACTCGAGTGTTGGTGCGAGCATACCATATCACCATACCGACAAAAACAAACTCTCACTAAACAATGCGCGGTCTCTACGATCCTTCCGGTGTTTTCCCCCACTCACCCTTCTGTATTGCTATCCCTCGGTTCGCCTTTTTGGTTTCGATGGAAAGGTTACACCATCACCAGTGGCGGGAAACTTTTCTACACCCAACGCTACGGTGTCCAGCAATGGAACAGCGAACGCTACTGCAAGCGCCACGCCATCCCCAATACAGGTGAAAGTTGTGGTGAACGGCCTAACTGATCATGTATGATACTCCGGAACTTTTCGGTTTGAAAGTATCATTAGGGTTAGGGCAAGGCTATAGTAGCAGGGTCACCTTTATAATAGAAGTATCATTACTTTCAGTATGGACGCGTGCTACGATAGTATTATCACTTACTATTAGTATAGCACTTTTTGCCATTTTTATTTCTGAATGATGGGGCTCCTTAACCCATAATCGTCGGGATGTCATTCTTGTTTGCGATGTGAATGTTTTGTATAGATGGGCCATGGGTTTGTTCATCGGGTTGCACTTTTAGTTT
Organism: Alaria marginata; assembly: GCA_037833945.1. NCBI lineage: Eukaryota > Phaeophyceae > Laminariales > Alariaceae > Alaria > Alaria marginata. The sequence continues at coordinate 8,577 of JBBMKB010005342.1, read as the reverse complement.
GCTCAAAAGCTTATTTTCGGGGGAGGCCTGGAGCTCCTCGAGTAATGACCCTCAGAAGGCAAATACTAATGGTGTACCTCTACTGTATTAGCAGTCTTAACCTTTTGTGCCTTTCAGCGTCGCGATCTGCACCGGCTTATGATTGTTTACTACAAAATGCTAACCGGAAATGCGTTCGCTATCGTTTGGGGTTGAGGTACAGAGCCACTTGAGCGGTAGTGAAACGAGGGTTAACCCCCCCCCCCTACCATCGCATTGGTCCAGTGCACGGTATCGTGGCTTGACATTCATTTGTAACATTTGTATATATATATATACGGTGCTTGGCTGCACTTACTGATTCCTACCCGTCGATTGCCGTTTTTATTTATATTCTTGGATACGTTACACCATCACCAGTAGCACAAAACAGGACTCAAGAAACAGATAAAGAAGACCACCAAGTTAAAACGTAAATGTATGTATATATGACGACCAAAACGTTCGTGCACAAAACCAACCTCAAGGATCTTTTTCCTTAAATTCGATATTTTCCCTAATCCATTCGTTCCTAATCCCTCGGTTGCTGTTTTTTTCTGTTTCCTTGGAAAGATTACACCATCACCAGTGGCAGGCAACTTTTCTTCGTCAAACTCCACGGCGTCCAACAATGTAACAGCAAACGCTACGGCAAACGCCATGTCCAATTCAGGCCAGGTGAATCTTGTCGCGCACAATCCATCAACCGGTAGGCCCCGGACATGATTTGCCGAACTTTCAAAACCATCTACACGAGATAAAGAGCCTACCAAAATAACACCTCCGCAGAGTTCACTGCAAAGTTTTATTAATGGGGGGGGTGAAAAGAATTAATTATTTTTGATGTTTGAAGGAGACGATAATCCCTACAGTTACAGTACGGTATAATAGGTATAATATTGGACATGTCAGCCCCTTGTCGTTTTTCAAGCTGAAATACCTGGGTCTAAACAAAAAGGTTAAGGCTTAGACTAATACCATGACATGTGGGGGTGTAAGCATCGTGTGCCTTACCTTGTTATATAATAGGGAGGGGGGGGGGGTGAAACTAATTAATTTTTTTTGATCGATGTATATATCACGCAGCTTGCAAAGTTTAGAAACGATCAGTCGGGAGATCTTTAAAAGCTGACGGATTCTAGGTTTTATAAATCCATCTAGTCTATGGTAATGTGGTAGGATAGTATCAACGCGTTCACTCCTGCCAGATGGTTTCCATCCCTCGTTTTCCGATGTATTGGGCGACATCTACGATACCCCTCAGGGAGTTCGACTCACTCCGTGCATGAATTTCGTTTTTTTGGTTTTCCTTGGATTCCTTCTTCTTTCTGGAATTTGTAATCTTCGAGAAAGTTCGTCGTGCGTTTTCTGTTCGAGAAGGGTCCGGTTTTGGCGCGAGTTTCCTGTTTCTCGCGGTTCTCCTGTTCGAAGAATCCGGTTTTGAAACACGTTTTTGGTTTGCCGTGGGATTTATCTTCGAAAAGGGTTCGGTTTTGACACAACTTTTCGGTTTACTGGTTTACCGTGTGTTTTTTCGCCGAAAAGGGTCCGGTTTTCCAACAACTTTTCTGTTTTCCAAGTGTTTTCGCTCGGAAAACAGCTCGGTTTTGGCACTACAGTAGTTTTTATTTTGTTCCGTGTGTGCTTTCTCTTCGAAAAGGGTCCGGTTTTCCAACAACTCTTCTTTTTCCCGTGTGCTTTCTGTTCGAAAAAGAGCCCGGTTTTCACACAAATTCACTGCTTCCCGTGTGTTTTCTGTCCGCAAAGAGTTTGGTTTTGACACCATCGCCTGCGGCGTTGGGCACCACTTCGACACCAACATCGAGCGCTGTGGTATCCAGCTATGGAACATCGAGCGATACTTCGACAAACACGGCAAGTGGTCCCATCCGTATTGCTTACCAAGATTGTGCTATTGCACCCGCCTACGTTCTTCCCGGTAGCATCTACCCCTTGCGCTACCCAACTTATGTTCTTGTCCGATTTCTTGAAGGCCCCTGGACCTATACATCAACAGGCAAACCGTATTGGGGGGGGGGGTAGTTATCATTTCTTGCATAGCCGTAGTCTTAAGACCATAGACTCTCGCGTCCGTACAATGCCGGGACGGAGCACGTCGAGTTTTCACCGACCAGGTAGACATCGTGTGCACCAAGCGCGAAGCGCCGTGAGAAGTTCGGCGAGTCGCATGAAGGGTGAGCTGTATCCTACTAAGAGCCACTTTGTCAGGCGGACTTCCGCATCTTGTGCGTACTTTCTTGCATATCGGGTGACAGCTTCGGAATAATTAGTACCGGGGCGGGGGGGGGGGGGGGTGCGAATGTCTGGTAGTTCGCATTGTTGAAGGAAAATCGCGTTCAGCTTGTGCGTGTTTTCTTCTCCCTGGCTGAGCGCGATCGTTTTAGAAGCGAAGGGTGTGGCGTGCAATTCGATGGAGCTGCTGAAGCCAACGGGTACGAGGGAAGACTACAGTAGTATTATCACAAACCCCGCAGCACGCGCGAGCGATCGAAGTATCACACGCAACTTGCAAATATGAGTTTCGACAAAAAATCTCGACCTCGCAAGCTAGGTAATTTTTTCAAATGTAAACCTAAACAACAACTGCGCTCCTCGATTCCACGCCTTGTAGTAGCACTGAGCCGCCCTGCGCTGCTGAGTGTGCTCATGTACCCCCAGCGGCCTTGCACCATCAAAACATCTGTTTGACGGGCGGTGCAATACCATTTGAAACCGCCAATTAAGGTTACCATCAAAGTAACTGTTCGCGTCTTGCGAAAACCACACCCTTTCCGTCCACCGGGGATCTTGCAGGAGGCCGGCAGTCCAAGGAGACGCTTAAGTTCGTCATCAAGTGGGGGAACCATCATTAGCACAGAAATACGATCTGGGGCCGCCGTGTATTGGAACAACTACGCCCAGGTGATGCTGGCTACCATAAGAGTAGCCCTTGTTGGTCAAAATCAAATTATGGCCGACGGAGCTTCACAGCTAGATTTAACAATGCTCGACGTCGTTGGATTTTTTTCACAATACAAGTCGTTGATTTCCTAGACCTTGGGAGTATCCATCGGGCTTCACCTTCATGGTTTTGTCACAGACAGTTTCTTGGGTGGGGGTACGGAACCTCCTCAAATCAAATGAGGACCCTGATAAAATTAGGGTGCACCCCTGTAGCAGCACGCATCAGCTTTGTTCTATCATAGGTACGCGGGGTAAACCCCTGTGCAGAGATAGCACTGTTGGGGCAAAAACTAAAACATGATTGGTCGGTTCCTCAACTGGGAAAAATGCCCGACATCGTTGGATGAGCGTTCGTGTTGCATAATCTACGATGTGTACCTGGTACACCTCCATGGCACACGGGATTGTTCGCCGGGCGGAGCGATCAGTGTTTGTTTTTTGTAATTCGACCTTCGGAGCTCCTCAGAAAACAAACAATGGTTGGTGGACCTCCACCTTGGAGCACTGACCTAGGCGCCGAGGCTAGGCGTCCTTTGCAGCCTACCACGGTGTGTTTTAATAACCCGTTTGGGTTTTTTAAGTATTCACAATGCAAAGCAAGGATGACATTCCGACGGTTTCGGGTTCAGAAAAAAAAAAAATGACAAAAAAAGCGTGCAGTTCGGACACGCACCCTACCCCCGTAGATCGGATTTTTTTCGTGCAACCTGTACTATGATTGTCATTTAATCGTCATGTGTTCGTCATATAATCGTGGTTTAATCGTCATTAAATATGTATTAAATCGTCATTTAATAGTTATTAAATCGTTATTTAATAGTTATTTAATCGTCATTTAACAGTTATTATTAAACCGTCATTTAATCGTCCTTTAATCGTCCTTTCATCGTCCTTTCATCGTCAGTTACTCGTCAGTTAATCGCCAGTTAATCGTCATATATATATAATCGTCATTTAATCGTCATTTGATCGTCATATATATAATCGTTATTTAATCGTCATTTTCTTTCGACATGTTTTCCCTCTGGAACCTCTGAGGGGTTATGCACCGATCGTCGCCGACATCAAAAGTTAAACATACTGCTATAGTCCATACATTCTTCGTCCTTCGTATATAGCCTGCTGTCGACAGGGCATGTTCTTGTCACACCAAGGCGGGAAAATACTGCACCACTCGTCGTCGACATGAAACGTAACAAACACAGCACAGGGTATTATTCATAAGAAACAGAGCAATAAGAAAGGTGGGGTTGTATTTACGGGGATATAACAAATCCGGGAGCCGTTATGCTGGAGTTTAGTGCAGAAAATACCCTCTCCCAAGCAAGAAATCCGGCCTGAGTCAGCATTTTCTGTATACTATTAGTCGTCCTTTTCTGTATTGCGAGGTTCCTTGTTCTCGGCGAAAGTATGGTATCACCAAGCAGCAAGGCTCCGTCGAACCAACGAAGGTGTACCCCAGCTCCACGTTTCCCGTTTTCTAACCCTCGCCGCTCTAATCCCGCCTGCGTGGGTGTCTCGCAGGACCCGACGAAAGCGCTGAACATCTCTGGGTGCCGCTTTTTGTCAAACTATGTCACGGCTGAGGATGAGGATTCCTGGGGAGGGGGGGTGGTTGCGCTTGGAGGAGAAGTAAGCATCAATAACACCGTATTTCAGAACAATTCCGGTGAGACCGGGTATATGCATGTGCAATGCCTTGCTAGAGTGCCGTGCTTGGAGCATGATTCCATGCACTGATGTACTTCGCCATTCTTAAACTGTCTGCCAGCGGTTAGTAACGTATTTTGTAAGGGGAGGGGGGGCGTTTGCCCTTGATGGGGGAGTCAGCATCAACAACACCGCATTTCAACATAACTCTGGTATGTTCATGCCACGTTGGTGGTAGGCTGCTTCGTCCCCGCCGCCATTCCACCAGCCTTGATTGTCTGCCAGCTATACACCCCGGGGTATGACATGAAAGCGCGTTGTTTTGTAGCGGCGGGTGGATGGACTCGACGACGCCGTTTGTCGAGAGAAGGGCGAAACCTACGCATATTTCAGAACGTCAGACTAGGATCCCCGAAGGGAGTCACGTCGAATTTCGTCAGGGCGACCAAAATGTGTGTTGGCGCGTTAATACGGATACGGCATGGTGACGCTGTCTCGTTTTCCTTGTGATGCCATCTCCCTCGAAATGTCTTAGTCAGTACCTGGTATGAACCAACCTAATATCACCACACCCCTCCATGATACATGCCTCTCCCACGTACGAAACCCAGCCTGGGTCAGAATTCTTAAAACCATCTCCCTCGAAAGTGTTAATTATAATTAACGCCTCGAAATAGTATGTACAAAAGAATTAACGTTTTTACCCCCACTACCTACATAAAATAACTTTCCTTGCGGTCTGAAGCTTCCTTTGGAGGGGGGCTGGTCGTCCTGGAAGCAACGCTGACAATGGCGGACAGCCTTTTCTACAGTAACACCGCCGGGAAATACGGGGGGGCGATGTTGCAGCTTTACGTTGGCTCGATGGATGTCCGCGACTCTGTATTCGACAATAACACTGCCGGAGAGGCGGGGGGAGCCTTGGCGGTCGCTACGGTATCCAGAGGGGATCGGTAAGGACCTGACTCCCTGTAATACTGCCTCTTAGATGGAAACCGGTTTGAGGGCATTCTGATATATTTCCTTGCGCCGGCTCTGATATCATACGTACGACAGCGTATTGTAGAGTCCGTTGCTTTTCTTCAAAAGTGTGGAACGAATCAGCGGCGGAACAAAACCGTAACGCCTGTCTAGCCCAACAGCCGGACCTCATGCTCCCCACCGCTAACTGTTAACCCGTGCTATAAACACGTCCTTTTTAGCATGAGGCTACACATGCAAAGGTACCATACTAAAATCAGAATAATAACGCCATTTTTTTTGCATGAGGCGCTTTACACCTCACCCGAAAAACTGTTTTTTTTTTCTTCTTTTTGTTTTGAGGAAACAGATGAGCAGAAGACCCGTGGGCTAGCTAGCTAGGTATACAAAAATCAATTTTGCAAAAAAAATCAAGATGACATTTCCGACGATTTTGGGTTAAGGAGTCCCGTCGTTCACGAAAACAAAATAGCCGAAAAGCGCTACAGTACCTATTTCGCGGCACGCGTCAAGTTACGGAAAAAGCGCTCCTCGAGTGAAAAGTACACCCGGTGTCATCAGCATACAATTAATTCTGTGTTTTACATAAAAATATTCGTGGTGTGTAAAGCTCGGCCCTGCGATTGTTTTGTCGGGTTGCACGTTAATGTCTCAGCGAAATCAGCTTTTGGGTGAGGTATCTATCTTAATCAGCTTTTTTTGGGGTGGGGCTCCACCGACAAAAATAGGTGCCTTCGCCACCGAAGCGAGCGCCTTTCTGCATCGCTTTTCGAAAGGCGTTTGGGCCGCTTTTCGAAACGCGTTTGGGTCGCTTTTCGAAGCCAAAGCGGACATGAAATAAACGTGGACGTCATTTTCGTGCGCGCTGCTTTCGCCGAGACAGGTACAACCTGACTGATTGCGAGTTCTCGAATAACACGGCGGGCAGTGAAGGAGGCGGCGCCGTTTACATCATGGTTGATCAGGATACAGCCGACGCGGACGACGGGGGCATTATGACGCTGACCAGGTGGGACAGGAGTTTGTAGCTGCGGTCGTTTGAGAAAGATCAGGCAATGGAAAAAAATGGACGCGTGTGAGGCAGTGTGGAGAAAGCCGCCTGCTAACCCTCAATGAACCGCAACAATGATGGACGATCCCATTCTAATTCCAAGTGTTTTTTATCTAAAAACATGGATGCAGCTATAACCGTGTTAAACGCGATGCTCGCGATGCTAAGGGTGGAAGAATATTCAGGAAAAGCATGCAGAGACACATACGCGAAGGCCCGTCCCCAAGTCTTGGGGTATCATACTCATATCGATTGCTCAAACGTTGTCCTTCCGTGTGCGCTCGCCGGTCTTCCGGTTCGTTCTCCCCTCTGTCGCCGGACTGACCGCGGGTGGCCATCTCTGCTGGTCAGTCCTACATTCGAGGATAACACCGCGCCTAACGGATCGATTGTTGCCATCAACTGCGGCAACGTTGTCGTTGAAAGCGACGACTCTTCGGAATACGAGGACGGTGAGACGCGACGCAGAAAATTCACAGAAAATTCCCGTCGAGCGAGAAAAAAAGCATTCCTCCAATGGCATCTGCTTGCTGTAAACGCGCTGTCCGACGCAAACAGCGCCATACCAAGCGCCGGTATTATAAATACCCTCACATCCACGGGTGCGCGTGGTGCTTTCGGGAACCTGCAAGCGCGGTTGTTGTGATATTTATTTCTTGGGTTCTGTGTGCGTTTTCAGTTCACCTAATCCACCAGAAAAGGGGTGATGACAATAAATTTAATAGTTTTAAAAACAAAGATTTTTGTTTTGGGGGGAGGGGGCGGTAATTAATTAACTTTAGTGCAACAGGAAGGCCAATATGTAATTCGTCAATGTCGATTTAGTACGTACGAACGCTGTCTAGACGAACTACAACGGGGGACCATAGTAAATAGGACCGACGGTACACACAAAAACCTATATATTATCCTATTTTTACTGACAATATCTGGTCCTATTTACTATGGTCCCCCGTAATAGTCACTTAGATGTGTTCGCTCTGGCAGGACGTGACGCTCTCGAGTCCACATCATTTTACCTCGTGGCAAAGGCTGCGTATGCCTGCGCCGCGTGCTGCAAAGTTCTTTCTTTTTGTATCTCACTTCTACTTTCCGTCTTCCGGACAAATCGTGGTCACACGTGTCGTCTCTTCTCCCCCCCAATACGGGCCTTCAGCTGTATCTCGCAGAAGGTTCAACATTCCCACCGCTTGTCAATTTTCCTCAACCTACACGTCCCCCTCGTTGCCCCACGCGATATGTTTTTCGTTTGTTTTTTCCCACCAGACGAAGAAGGTTTTGTCATTCCAAGTTCGTTCGAAGCGTGCTCCTCGTTGAGGTTCGTCGCTCCGGAAGTGGGTCCCGTACTGGTGAGTTCACTATTTAAAGTCCTAAGCCCTATCTAAGCGCACAAGACAAAAAAACGCAGTTTTCGTGATATGATACAATGACGCTCAGGTTATCTTCTTCGCGTATTGTGCAGCAGTATTCTAAGCACACTTTTCATACTTATGATGGTGCTCATAATCCCTTCTTTATATGGTGTACAGCAGCATTTTAAGCGTTACGGGATACCGGGATCCTTGTTGCTCCGGGAAGATCGCAGGAAAGCATGTCGCGCTGTTAATGCAGTCCCTGTTCATCGTCACGCCTCCGCGGGGGGGACAACTCGTCATTTCTAGCCTAAACCTTCGTGGTACACCGAGTCACCCATTGACTATACATTCACGACCGTGCCCGTTCCCTGCGGTTGTGCTTTGTCGCATTTGGTCGTTTTTTCCCCCTGCTGTTTTGCGCTGCCATATTTTGTGGTCTCTTTCTTCCCAGCTAGTTTTCTTTGTCGCGCTTCGTCTTCGCTTCCCTGCTGCTTGATTCTGCTGTCTTGAGTCGCCTCTTCTCTGCTATTGTGGTGTGCCTGTTTTTGATGTGTCTGC
>JBBMKB010005231.1:0-17692 GCA_037833945.1 Alaria marginata | reverse complement strand
CCAACAGGCTGATCAACGCTCGTGGGGGCGTACTTGTTTGTTGCTTGCCTTAGTCATTTGACCATTGACCAACGCAAGCAACAAATGAGTACGCCCCCCCCCCTCAACCCACGAGCGTTCACCAACCTGCTGGCACCCTGCCATATCTGGAGGAGGGCGTCGAAGGCGCCACTGGCTCATTGGGCTCGTGGGTGGGGGGTCGAAAGCCCCGGCGATTTGAGCCGCGGGCTCGACCTTCTCGGCTGCTCGACCCGGCTGCTCGGCAGCCGGCTGTTCGGAATTAAACTGGCGGCAACAGCGCGGTTGGCGAGAGGTGGCTCGGCGTCAAGCCCATTCGAAGGTCCGTGCGGGACTGATTGGTTACTCTGTTCTCGGCTGATAAGTTTCTTAATACGACCACGTATAAGATAAGACGACCACAGCAGTCGTGATCACTACTGGAGGACAGAGCCAACAAATTATGTCTGCGCCGCTTTGTTTGTTTTGTTCACCTGCTCTAAAATCAAGTAAGTTACAGCTTGAAGTGGGGCCCATCTCAGCAATTTTTCACAAAACCATGCTTATATCTCCTCAACTTTCGTCGTAATCAAAAAAAGAAAAGCAATCGGGTCTGCGCCGCGCCAGAAGAACACGTTTGGCGCCTTGTATCTTTAGACCTGTCGGGTGAATGCGTTTTATCGTTGATTTTATTCAGATCTCCCAGGCTCGGTTTTCGGCTCCTTTCTTTGTCAGTTTGAGTTGTTTTGTGAAACCTGAAGCACGACAGGCCTGGGGAATTTCGAGAGCTGTCGAAATCCGCAGTCAAAATGGATACAAGCTTGACCCCTAGTTGCATTTCGTCATTTGTCGTTTCGTGCACCATAAACTCATGCAAGCTCACACGCGTTGGCGCAAAAACGTGGCTTCTGAATCTTGGATCACTCGTCCCATCTAGCCGTTCACCCTCACCGATTTTGACCGCCTTATATAGGGATATTACCATATGTGTACCGCCTTATTCGGGGACCACTACTACTACTGTATCAGTAAAATATAGCTGTACGAGTACACGTAGTAGGACGATGTACGAGTACAAGTAGTAGGACGATGTACGTATCATACATAATTTGAACTTTTCATGGAGATACCTTGTGGACTTTTTCATGGCACACCATAGCAGTCCCGCCATGGTACTGCCATGCAATTGCTCCAATAGCGGTGCGATGGCAGTGACATCACACCGCTATCGCGATGCCATGGGAGATGATGGGAGTCATGGGCGTTCATGACATTTCATGGGTATCAATGGGCTTTCACGAGGTGTCATGGGATTTCACGGCAGCAATGTCATGGCAGTGCCATGAGATTCCATGCCATGGAATTATCCCATGGCCTTGCCATGGGAGGTGTCATGAAACTGCTATGGGACTGCCATCCATTGCTGTGCTGACTCACTCACCCAGGCAGCAGAAGGGGGTGACAACAACGGGGGTGATACCGCAATTCGAGATAATTGGCACTTTTTGACGCTTCCAGGAAGGTGCCAGGGGGAGTGATAACAACGGGGTGATGTTATACAGTCAATGCAGGTTAAAAAATCCAAATTTTCCCCAGCACCAAGGGCATTTTTTCTCTGGTGAGAAGGCTGGCCGCGACCTCCGAAAATACGCGCTAAAACACTCATCTCAAGGCGAAAAAGACGATGCTGGAGAATTTTTCGTTGTTTTCAGTGTTTTTTTACTCCTTGCATATAGTCCGTCCGATGAAATTTTCACATATGTGGAAAATTCAATTTCCGAAATGTTTTGAGTGATTGACGTACACCCAGTTTCCATGACAAACACCATAAAAAGCCCTTATTCCAGGCGCATCAGATGTAGCGAAGCGATTTTTTTTTTTTTTCTCGAGGCTCAAGAAAATAGTGACTTCGTGAAAAAAAGGTTATGTTTTACGTGATTGAATGGGGGGTCGTGCCGTTTTTTTTACAGCAGTTTTGAAGAGATCTCCACGAGGGCAAGACGTGGATAAATCTCATACTCTTTTTCAACAATTTTTGGCGGAGTAAACGCCAAAAAACGATGATCCCGAGGAGTTTCAAGTTATGTTTATACAGCGAAATTGTGTGGGCAGACCATTGAAAACTCAACGGATTCGAGAAAATTGGACCAATCTGTGGAGCCATATTTTTGGATTTCTTCAGAAAAATTCTGTGGAGCGAGAAATCGAGCTTCGAAGATGGGGGTAAAAAAGGGGATTTTTTTATCTCGTCCCCTTGGTACTTTTTCCAAAATATTATTGGGCCATCTTGTTCCTTTCATTGCGCGGGGTTCGACCCATGCTTTACTTTTCTCCCAGCTCGATTTCGTTCGCTCGAAATACCTCGTTGAAAATTGGAAATTTACGGGTGTAAAAGTTGGAACGATACAGCCAAAACGTTAACATGTACCTGGTAGGGTTTAGTATGGAGATGCGACAATGATCATCGATTTTCGATTTCTCGACGGATATCGATGCGCCTTGACCACGCGATCACGAGACACTTTGTTTTAGCGGCTAATTCTCAAAATTGGGTGAGAAAAAGTGGGGGTCCAGTAGTGTGAAAATTTGATCGGACGGACTATACAAAATCCAAGAAAACGATATTCCTTTTACGTGGGTGGTAGTCTTTTCACAAGAAATGTTGACGGCGGATTTCGGCAAACCTCGGGATGCCACAGGTGTGTCGGTCTTCCGTTAGAAAAAAAAAGAGAAGAAGAAAATGGTCAAAAACGGGGTCTGAGACGTGCACTTTATTCCTTTTATATGTAAAACCCACCCATATGACAAAAATTCAAAGCGTTGAAAACGATTTCTCACAACTGTTTCCAGGTGTACCGTCACTTGTTTTTTCAAGAAAAGCAAACGTGGGCGAGATATTTGTGGCTTTATGCAAAAGGGTCAATTGTTGGCTGAGTTCGGCCAGATTTGTGATGGGTTTTGGATGATCACCCCCAACTTACTTGATTATAGTACAATAATATGTTTTTGCTTTTCGACTGCATCCTGTTTCCTCAGCCCTGGTGATCACGGCTGAGGTCGTTTTAGGTTATTATTTGCCTTACTTAAAAAATTATAAGCCGAAATATAAATGGACAAATTGTCCTACATGGGCCATAGCATCGTGTAGAAATGAACGCCATGTTTGCATATCAGTTTATCTTAAAGGGCTAGGTGGGGTGGGAACAAGGGGGGTGATAGCAAAACGAGTAACAGTGCCCGTATTGTTTGCATGTAGCACTTGATCTGAAAGAGGGGTTTGATGTTCGCGTTGTCCTATGCATATTATACCGTTGTCGGGGATGGTACCGATAGCGCCTGCCGTTTGAAAGCCGAGGGTGCTAGACAGCACTCCGTACTTGGTTCAACAGCGAATACTCGGAGGTGGCAAAGTACTTGTTGTTCTCCATGGTGCGCGGTGCCGGAAGCTACTTTTGTGTGGACCCCCGGTGATATCCGTTTGTGTATTTTTTGTAATACCCCGGGTGATATTGCTTTTGTGCTGTTCCTCCCGACCAAGGGAGGGTGGTATCTAAGGGAACCCAGGCGACAATGGAGTTGGTTTATTCGACTTTGTATTTTATCACCGGGGGTCGTTTCCTGTGGTGGGGTGGTGGCCTCTCTCTGCCCCTGCTGCTGTATGCTACAAACACAGCAAGTCTTCACAGAAAAAACGATTGCGTGCGTCGTTTCTTACCTTCGACGTATAGCGGAGGGCCTTCTCCTTCTCAATCCTGGCATGGTTCATCTCCTTTTGGACGTCCTCTATTCGGACATCCAACTCAGCATGGCGGGTGTCGACCTTGCGCTTCCGGCTGTCATAAATCTCGGTTGAAACATTGGATGGATTCCGACGTTGTACTCGTACCGTTCGAACTTGCTGGTATTCCGTACCCACGCCTGTCTTCTTGGCGACGTCGCGCAGTATACTTCTAAGGTCTTCAATTCTGGTGTCTTCCTGACTGTCACGTTTTCTAACCTGGACAATTCGGATGTTGATATCACTTCCCGAAAGTCCGGGCTCAATTGCGACAACACCGAGGGGGTGGAAAACGACGACGATCCCCACGCCCAACCACCACTGAAGCTCCCCCGGCCGATCCCATCGATTCATCGATGTTCAAAGAATCGGGCCTCTCGGCGCCAGCCCGCCCCAAGCGGGACAGTCCGTTTCCAGCCCGCGTTGGGGATCTTGGCCAAGCCTGTGCGAAGTGTGTGGGTAATGAGAGAATAGACGATTAACAATACACTTTGAGAGGCGTCGTGTTGCATTAGCCGTTGCACGTTTTTCATTGATTGCCGATTTCCGATTTCCGATGTCCGATTTCCGGCTTGCGCCGTTGCGTGTCGTGCGTTTTGATGGTGTGCTCAAGGCTCGAGACTCAAGTCTCGTGCTACTATAATATCATCATGTTTATTTCGCAATCCGGCAATGTGGCGTGATAAGCGTCGACGTCGATCACTCATATAATCCCCGGGAGAAGAAGAAGAAAATCAACGGGAACCAAACCAGAAAGCTATGCACGATTCCACATACATAGGACAGATCAGATCCCCATTCGTGATCTACGTCCTTCAGGGCAGACAGATCCCTAGTCTATATGACCTGCATAGCCTATAGATAATTGTTCCGGGTGAGAGCCGGATAATCTGAATGATCTAGCACATGTTTCCTGGGGTGGATCTGTACTATCAATACACAGATCCTGTACAAGAAATATTAATAACGACAGCTAGATGTATGATCTGGATGATCTGGATGATCTAGATCGTGATCTATCCGAGGTGTGCACGAATTATAAGGTCATTGTGTATTCTTTAAGTATGATTACAGTGGGGCAGGGCGGTGAAATCTCTTGTCACAACACTCATCCCGCTATAGAAACGCCGCCGCACTAATGTGGGGCCGGCCTCTGTTTAGTGCGGCCCCCGCACTAACGTGGGACCTCCACGCCCCCACCTCACACCACGAACAGAATATCAGCAATACAAGCACACAGGACAGTAGAAGGTGCGCAGCTGGCTGCAGCCTCGCCGCATGGGCAGTACAACCATGCAAGATGCTATGTGCGGCAGGGGAACTGTGCTCGATTCAAAATTCCATGCAGGTTTCCAAGTATGCGGCTGTACATCAACGGCAGTGTATCGTACAGGGGCCTTGATGGTCCTGATCACTTCATTATTTATTATTAACACCTGTATTATTAACTGTACCTCAGTACCTATCTGCGCGTTGATGCGCCCCCCACACTGTTCAAGGTAGCTATTAATAGAAGCTGGTCCGGTTTACACTCGAGCGCGACAGATTAACGCCTTTTCGCAGCTCAACTTTGTGAACTTCGGTCTGAAAGTTTGCATGGAGCCGGCAACAGGGTTACCCCAAAGGACCAGGCCATGACCAAAAACAAATGTCGGAGAATAAAAAATTATGGCCGTTTTTTCAAAAAGTCAAAATAAACCCTTCCCCAAGCTACGAAGTATATAGACCTCTCTTAAACCCGTATTCGAGCACTCCCAAACAGTAGCCGCGACTGTACCTGGTAAACGATTACAGTATTGAGCACCGATGCCAAGCAGCCCAGGATATTCAAGTATACCGGTAATAAATTACACATTATTCATAAGCCAATACTGGAGCCGAAATGCAAGGGAGTTACGTACGACACGCGCGCAGCACGATACATACTTTTGTTATACTGCTCGTGCTGCTGCTCCGCGCTCACACGGACCTATAACTAGAAATACACCTGGCATATATATATTTTTACTTGGTTTTAGAGTACGCCACCCTGTCTGGGAAGAAAAAAACTGCGGCGGCGGCGGCGGGTCAAAAAAGAAAACGCGGTGCACCCCACAGACCAACATACTATAACGTAATAGGTATATTATTTCAAGGGTGCGAGTTGCACAACGAAACGACGACACGAGGTGCAGTACACCCGATTATATTCCCATCTCGTATCGATGTATTAGCTGCGAGTTGCGTGCCGGCTTTTTGCACATGCACGCGTTTCCTGTCATTCCCATATCCGCCCCCCCCCAGCCCCCGTTACCTTGCTGTGTTCATGCCTCTCACTCTATTTTACCAGTTTGCCCGGTGGCCCATGGCTCCCATTGAGTTACTTATTTTGAGTCTACGTTTGAAAATTGGCGTTTCATGATCGCTGACACAACGCCCTAATGGATAATTAGCAGGGTTCTTTACGTTGCGGTTTTTCGTATCGGTTCGGTGCGGTTGGGTGCGGTTAAATGCACCGCGCCGGACCGTAGGATTTCCCCCCTCTTGAAAACGGCACCGCACCGCACCGTAGATTTACGACATCGTAAAACCGCACCGAAGTGCACCGTAGGTTTTCCTGTTTCCGAAAATCGCACCGCACCGCACCGTGAAAATGAAAACCGCACCGAACCCCACCGTAGGATTTCTGATTTCTGAAAACCGAACCGAACCGAACCGCACCGTAAGATTTATGAGTTCATAAAACCACACCGAACCGCACCGTACGATGAAAAATTTCATAACACCGCACCGTGTACGGACGGGTAACCGCAAAAGAACCCTGATAATTAGGGCTCCGGTGTTTGTTACGCGAAGCAGGGGCCCCCTGGAGGCCCGCCGGAGGCAAATTTTTGCGCTATATGCGTGAATGTATGCCCGATGAAAACTTAACGATTTAGACGTGTAAAATAACCATTTTTTTGGTGATACGTGCGTGAACATGCGACCGAAAAAGTTGATACTTCGAAGTATTATTATTAATAGACGCCTTTTCAAACTTTTTCGCCATACGTACGGTGAACACAAAAAAGGTGCCTCAATTTTCAATTTTGCTCCCGCCTTCGGCGAAAAAAGTTGCACGGCGCCAAACGTGTGATGCGCTGCCACGCTTCCCGACGCCTATTGCGCAACTCGGTAATTTCGACTAAAAAGTTGCGCCCGACGCGCAGCAACTTCCAAATCGCAAATAAATGGGAGAACGATCTTCATTTCGGTGGAGACGCCGCCTTTGACGGCGGCACCAGCTCAAACAACAAGAAGAAGAGTAGCCATGGCTATGACTACCTACTCCGTATGGCGAAGATGCCTCGCTCGAAGGGGAGGATACCAAAGGCGTGTGTTGTTTTCGTACCCAAGGTTCAGCTGGCACAGTAGTTAGTTGACTATACCTCGACGGCTGATGTTACACCTTTTTCATAAGAATGCAAGTATTCCTTTCCTACCCGTCGCCCCCTACCCGTGGCTGTAACTGCAAAATAAATACAACAGCAGCAGCAGTATGATACCATGTTGATTAATTAAGAAAAAGGTAACCATCTACGACTCAGCCGGCAAAGGAAAACGCAGCAGGGATGGAGATTATGCACTTATGCGCCAGGCGGTCGTCTTAGTGAGGCATGCGAGGAAGCGCAGGGTGGGCGCGCGGAATGTGCACCTAGTGAGTTGTTTGCCAACTGCTGTGACTTTTGCTTCAACCGCCGGAGGGAGGAAAGTCTAAAAAATCATCGTGCATGTTCTTCACGCAACTCTTTTCACGAGTCCTGGTTCAAGAATGGCCACACGGCGAGAATCCAACAGCATTGCAACAGAGCTCAACTAATAGTGTCCGCATGTTAGTTTCCCACCTCGATCCACAGGAGGATCCTCCAACGTCGTCACCAACCTCCAGCTGTGCTGGGAGTGCTGGAGGGTTTACGCTGCCGTGTTCTGTCTCAATGTTCTGTCCCAAGCTCGTCACATGGCATGATCGAAATCCACCCGTATCCCGAGACTGGAAGGCAACACGCAAATTTAGAACTCCCTCAAGTGTGATTCGAGATCAAAAGCAAGAACAGTGAATACGTCTCTCTCTGCAGCGCCAATACCGAGTAGCAGTAGCATGAACAGGGATGGAGATATCCTGGGGTCGCGACGGCGCGTGGAGCCATCCCAATCGGGAAGTGCGGGAGCGCTGACAGCATCGGCGCTTCCCGGTAGCTCCTCTGATGGTGCGGGTACTATCGGTTCTACGAGGCATCCTCCAGGCGCTAGTCCCTTGAAGAGGCAACGGTCTACGGGAGGAGGGCCGGCCAGAGTGGAGAGCGAGGTGAGCCAGCGCTAGCAGCAAACTCTCATCAAGTCGCGTGCGCTCTGGTTACCCCCATATAGGGGATATGGTAGGGAGACTTGGTATCACATACCGGTATGTTACTGCACTATAATAGAAAAAGTAAAGATGGTAGTTGAGGCTCCATCATTTAGTACAGCAGTGGTACTGCTGGTGCTGTGCATCGGCGAATACTTCCGATAGCTATACTTGGTGCCAGGTACCTGGTACCTGGTACCTGGCACCTGGCGATCGGCTACCGTGAAATAGCACGTACGTGCAAGGTTTCTTAGATTTGCACGTAAAATTCATTAGCGCTTTCTGTATGGCGGCTCTCTCCCTATGTGCAGGTCGATACAAAACAGTACAAAACGGCATCTGTCGTCAATTTTAACCTTGCACGTCGCCCCGGCCGAACCCGACCCCAGACATAGCCCTAACCCTAACCCTAACCCTAACCCCAACCCTTTAGGGAGCTCAAGGTCGGTAGTGGCAGTTTTGGCATACATGCAAGTCTGTCAAACCTTGCACGTACGTGCAATTATACGCTGGGTGCCTGGCGAAGGTACCTGGCACCTGGCGATACCTGGTGTATCGTGGGAGGGAGAGGAGGAGGAGAAAGAAGAGGAGGAGAAGTAGGGGGAGAAAGGCGAGGAAGAAGACGAGGATGAGGACGGGGAGGAAGAGAGGGAGAACGAGGAAAAGGGGGAGGGAGCGGGGAGGCAGGAGGAAGACGGGGAGGGCGGGAAGACAGGAAGCAGCTCGCGCGCAAGCAGCGATCATATTGTAGCTTTGTTTCGAATAAAGCGCTTGGTCACAGAACGGGACTGTTTCTGCTGATTTTGGCCGTCGCCTTGTGACACTAGTAGAAAACCACGCTACGGATATAGTCGAATGGCACTGCACATTCTGTTATATCATACCATGCAACACAGCCGTGCAGCGTGGTGTACGTTTTACCCACATGATTTTCGGGCGATGTTGTTATTTATTGACGCATAGACGCCGTTGTTCCCAGTAAGTACTCATACTCAATTATTAATACCTGGTAGTAAACATAACCCCCCCCTTCCATCCCGCCGTGGATACCACGCGATTCCAGTCATTTTGACTTTGTTTCTTCTCCTCCTTGGCCCTGCTGTCCGATCCTGTCCCGTCCTGCTGCTTCTGCTTCTGCTGCTGCTCCTGTTGCTTGTTTTATGTTGCTGTGCTGTGCTGCGGTGCTGTGCTGCTGTGCGCATGTCCTTGCGTTGCTGCGCTGCTGCTGCTGCTGTTGCTGATTATGCTCTGTGCTGCTGCGCTGCTCTTTGTGGTGCTGATTTTCTACTACGCTGCTGATGTGCTGTGCTGGTGCTGCTGGTGCTGCTGGTGCCGGATGCTGTTGGTATCTGGTATCGTACCCCCCTCCGCCCTCCGGGTGGCAAACGACTCCGGATGGCGGATTCAACGTTTTTTTAACGATTTCAATAGAAAATAGAGGGTCCCTCCGGCGATGTCCCCGTCGACCAGCTCACGCCCGAGCAGCTGAAGCGGTTCCAGGCGTGGAAACGGAGCCGGTTGGAGCGCGGCTGCATTCGGGAGGTGTGTGTGTGTGTCCGTGTGTCCATGATTTTTCTGTGTGAGAGAGAGAGAGAGGAGAAGAGACAGAGGGGGGGGAGGGAGATGGAAAGCGAGAGATAGTTTCTTCCTTATTTTTGTTTTGTCGTTGTTTTGTACCAGGGCATTTTACAGCGGTTCTGCCCATAAACATATGTACCTGGTACTATATACGACAAGTTGTTATATAGTAGAGTTCCAGCAGCAGCCATTTGATTTTTTACTGTTCGGCGCGAGATAACCGACAGCCAGCAGCGGCAGTGTCCCCGTGTGAGCTCCGGAGATTCGGCTTTGTAGATCACCCTCAATCGTCACGGCAGCAGTTTTTTGCTGTTCTTATCGGGAGTTGGGAGCAGGCATGCCGACACGGGTATAAAGCCGGGGATGCATCTAGGACACCCCCCTCAGAGAGCAAGGGTCGATCCAGGCAGCAAACCAAGGCTCTGGGCGGTTTTAAGCCGCCTTGAGCCTTTAGCCGTTTGTCGTTCCTCGTTCTTCGAACGGGAGGGGGGGGGGGGGTTGCGCTCCTCTCGCTTTTCCGCCTTAATAAGACCGGTCGATTGCAGCGAAATAGTTTTGTTCAGCGCCACACCACTTCCGCCCCCACCACCAACACCACTAACACCTCCACGCCAACACTACTACCACCACCAACACCACTACTACCACCACCCGTCCCACCATCAGCACCACCACGATCACCAACAACAACACCACCAACACCAAAACCAACACCACTAACACCAATACCAACCACAACACTACCCCCGCCACTGCAACGATCTCGCTCCGCTCTCAACTTTTGGTTTTCGAGGTCAGCCTCCGGTGTGCATTTATGATAAGTGTTCATGGTCATGCCTAGGCCGCTCACTAAGAAGCGCAGAAGGATGTCGTTTTCATCACCCCGATCCCCACCTCTCCGCCCCCTTCCCGCCCTTTTGCCATGTCGAAAACTGCGCTGCTGCCGCCACCGCCCGTCTCCGGCACCACTTTCTTGCTTGCGCTCTTGCTCGGTCACTCGGAGTAGCTTATTCTGGATAGGGCGGCTCCCACTTTGGTGCGGACGCTGGAGAACGGGCAGGGTACCGGGGTGCTGAAGGAGACGTCAACCATTGCGGTAGCGTCGATGGCCAAGATGTTCGTCGGAGACATTGTCGAAGAAGGTACGGACTGACCCTATCGCAGTACAGCATTCCCCATTATGATCTGCCATGCCCTTCTTGTGCTATTGTGCTATTGTGCACTAGTTATTGCTGGTCGTTACCGTTACCTGCCGGTCGTTAACTTTTGACGGGCTGGTCGCTACCAATTGGCGGGAGACAACGCATATACTACTACGACTACTACTACTACTACTACTCCTATACAATTCTACTCCGATACACTCCTACTTACTTTAATAGTGCCTACAAAGTCCTACTAATGATACTACAACAACAACTACTACTACTCCTCCTAGGACTACAACAACTACTACTACTCCTCCTCCTAGGACTACTGAAGCTAATACTTACCAGGTACACTACTACTGTAATACTAACTATCAATATACTTCCACTACTCCTACCACTTCGCCGTGTAGGCAAGCTCAGAGTTTCTCGAAACAATCGCCTACGCACCAGACCATACATGCCATGCCGCCGTGCAGCTTTCCTGCCGTGCTTCTACATGCGCTGCCGTCGCCCAGCTACAGCTGCGTCGCGGTTCGACATATCAATCGTCATGATGGAGACCGGGGTGTGCAGCTACGTATATCATATACAGCCGTGCAGAGGCGATCTGTTATTTCTCGCGTTTGCAAATCGTTCCACCCCGGGCAGCCTTTCGGGTGCGTGCTCGTGCGAGTTTTCTTGGCTCTGCTTGTCAATGACTTCGTATGTTCTCGCTTCTCTTTGCTCTTCTATCGTCCTTCGCTTTTCTTTATCCTTTTTTGCTTGCTCGATTACCTTTGCTCTTTCTCGTTTTTCGTTTATCTTTGTCTGGAAAAAGAGCAGCAGTGCCCTACAACAACACAGCCAAACAAAATTGTGCCGCCTGGTCGTGGTCCGCCCCCGCGACACGACTACGTACCGCCTCCCTTCTCACCCCCCCCCCTCCCCCACCCCGCTCCCTCGCCAACTTGCCGTCTTCCATCTATATCATACACCATTAAAAGCCAAGCGCGCTCAGTTGGAGAGAGGGGACTAAGGGCCGTTGCTGCCGAGCGACCTGCTCGAGGCCAGGGAAAGGCTGGCGAGAGACCGCCGCCTCCCTCCCCTCCGCCCCCCGTCTTCTCGCGAGCGAGGGCTAACGGGAGGTGGTGGCGGCGGGGGCGGGGGGGGCGGAGGGAAGAGTCTGCTTGGGGGTCACGCCATGCTCGTGAAGGGAAATGCTCTTTAACTTTTTATTTTGTGTGATTTTTAAGTATCCGTGTTTCGTTTTTTGGTTGACGTCATGCGATGTGTGTGTGTGTAAATAATAAACGTCAGCTGTGATGACGTTGATCGTGTTGTTCAGTACTCATCTGTGCAAGCTGCGTTTGACATTTTTTGTCGGTTGCTGCTGATGTCAGCCTCTCCGATGTTTATGGTACTGCTTAGCTTCGGGCGTGTGGGGGAATGGAGGGGGGGTTGAGTATGTTTTGCCGCGATTCAGGGCGATTGGAGGGGGCTGTATCAATTCGTGTCTGAGGTTGAGTGCAACTCGCGACAGCCACAAAATTTTGCGTCTTTTCCCAGGCTTCTGTTTATGTTTTCCCTCTTTTTTTTCAAGCAAGCGCGCTTCTTTGGTTTGTTGGGGATACTGCTTTTCGCGAGGGTCTTTTACACCCCAGATTGCGCGGGGTTTTCTGAACGGCGAAACTCGAAATGCAGTGGAATTATGTGGAAGGCTGTAGTCTCGACAATTGCAAACAATACCCGGGGCAACCAAGGCTCATGCCCCACAGCTGGACCAGCCAGGCTTCGAACCAAGACGCTCTGAGACGATATATTCCACACCCTGCCCCACCTCTCCTCCGTGTTGCGGAAATCGATTTCTGCGTCTGCTGTCCCTTGTTCGGGATGCAACCGCTTGATCACGTGTGTCCATCGTTCCTTGCTTAATTCATGTCGAGGGGACAAAGGAAGAAACACATGGGCGAGAGCGTGAAAAGTCTGCTTCGACGCTACAACGAATAGTCTACTCTTGTGATACTTTTGTACTGCATAGCGGGTCTGAACATAGCTCGACACTACTACACGAATAGGCTAACTCTTTTGTTATACTTCGTAGTTATGCACTGCACTATGAGGGTCTGGACATTGGCGAGAACATGAAAAGTCTGCCTCGGCCTTACGTACACGAATAGTCGTGCACTGCATTGCGGTTCTGGACATGGCTCGACACCACACGAATAGGCTACACTCTTGTGACACTTGGTGCACTGCATGGTGGGTCTGGACATTCTGGACATGGGCGAGATCGTGAAAAGCCTGCCTCGCCACTACACGAATAGTCTACTCTTTCTTGTGATACTTGTGTGATGTGCACTAGTAAATTCGGTCACAACCGTTCTCAGCTGTGACTGACTGTGGACCCTGCTACGGTAGGAAAATCTATCATGCGTGGTCGAAGGAAAAAACGTGCTACGATGCTGGTCTCTTTGCTTCAAGGCAGACCCGAAGAAAAACGAGAGAAATCGTTATCGTATAACGTCTCAGCAGACTTCGTGCCCGGCTTGCGATCATCCCTGATATACTCTTGACGATACAGTAGGTCCCTCCAAGTGCCGGTTGAGTAGTTAGTGCCGGTTGCCCGATATAGTGCCTGTAAAATCGCTGAAACAGGTGGAAAGCATAAGAGGCAGTGTGTGCTGGTTGCCGCTAAAGTGCTGGCACAAACAGGCGCTCTAGAGGGAGACCACTGCTGTACGGTAACGCTGCCTCGTCACTCGTCACACGGACTGGCCGCTGTGCGAATATTGCGACCGGCCCTAGGTAGTCAGGACGTTTTTCTTCCGATGCGAACCCTGCCGCCGCTGTGCCAGGCATACCCTGGCTCTTATTCGCTGCTTGCAACAAGAGCATTGGTGGAAAAATTCAAAGAATAACCATGTATTAACCTCTTCTCCGAAAATCGAACTCTGCTGGGACGTCACCATCCACCGCCAATTATTGTTATTTTTTCAAACCCCCCGAAAACTGACGTCATTCAGGGTCGTGACGTCACCGGTCGACCAGGAGTGCCCACCAATCAGAAGTTGCCGTTCAAAAAAAGTCACCAATAGGAAAACTGCGGGTGCCAAATACCTGGAAAAAATGTTTCCACTGCCCTCCACGCACAGCGGTGTGTCACGCCCACCAAGGCGATGGCCCCAGCAAATTGGCTGCTTCGCTTGGTGTCCACATACGTTTGGGGGGGAGCTTACCAGAAAAGCTACGCCGACTACAATGTACAACCCCAGGCAATTATATATAGAGAGTGTGCTGCATCAACGCTGTCCTGGCAACAGCACGCTCCGCGCGTGTTAGTGTAAGGGCTGACGATTGGCGCAGCAGCAGAACCTGGAGCAACCACGCACGCCTTCCTACCAACCACATGTTGCCGAGGAAGAGTGAACCGAACCTGGCACAGCCAGCTGCTATTTATAGCTGCTACCTGCGAACAGAAAGAAAACGTCGAACTGCAACTGCCTTGAACCTTTCCGAAAACGACGCCAACCAGAGAGGCAGAGCCAAAAAGTTAGGCCCCGCTTTCTCGGGAAAAAAAACGAGCGTCTAAAGTTCGTGTGCCATTTATATTATTAGTGCAACTGCTGCGCCCACGGAAGCAGTTGTCAACGCCCCGGACGCCCTCCCGACAACACTAGACGCACTCACAGCACCCGCTTGTCATTTACAATACACATACTTGACTCAGATTCCGCTGTACGCTGTCCCGGCAACAGCAAAACAAACACCGGGCAGCTCAGCCTGAAACGAACCACAAAAAACGACGCGCTGCACCAACACGAAAACCACTGAAACTGCACTCGACTGACTCTCCAACTTCAAATTTACCGCGCGCACCTGGGACATCCGACAGAAGAGGCGGCGAACGGCAACAACGAAAAACAGAGGACAAGCCCTCCCCCAAAAATACAAACAAAATCAAGAACGATATTTTTCATTCATGGTAACCCATCTAGCTGTTGCTGTTGATGTTGCTGCTGTTGCTGGGAGGTCATCTCCATAGCGTACCCTTCTCCGTCTGCTTCGATGTGTCCGCCCCCTTCTCTGCCCCCTTCTGCACCCCCCCGACTTGCCCCCGTTCCGCCGCCGGCAACGCTACCACCAGCGGCACCATCACCCCTATGCCTTACTGCCGAGCCCATGCTCGAGTGTCCGTGTCCATGGGAGGGGGTGCCTCCTCCCCCCGCGCCCCCGCCCCCACCCCTTTCGTGCCTCACTCCGAATTTTGATCCGAAGCCGCCTCCGTGACTCAAGCCTGCCGAAGCGGTGGCTGCTTGGGGGCATGCATCCCCGGACGCGGAGGAGAGGCCGGCGCTGCTCCGATGGGCCGCGTAGAACTGCAGGGGAAAGGGGACGGGTCATGCGTTCGTTCGTTAATTAGTATTGCGAGTATTTCGTTTGCTACTCTGACAATGTGCAGCATGAGCTTCAACGTTGATCACTCATGAACTTTTATTGTGGAACATGCCACCCTGTGGTAACAAGCGTCTGCAGTGAGAAAGCAGCCTTGTGGTATCTGGTACCACGTTAGCTGGGCGCAAACAAAACTCTTAAGCTCGCTGTAAAGTTTAAAAAAAATCAAGTTTCTCGTGATTCGTGGTATACTTCGTTTATTTTCCTAAAAAGCTTTGTTTTCCTTTTCTTCGGTATGTTTTTCTCACGTACCAGGTATTGTATTACTTCGAGCTCACACGGTCTTTAGCAAGTATGAGGGATAGGCCCCACTAAACAGGAAAATTGTAATGGCGGAGTTATTCTGTATCGAGAAAACAATGCGTACGATATTTACAATGGGGCCGATCGAGGAAAGCACGGCGTGGTGAAGCGTGCGACACGTCTGGCAGCCTAGGGCGCTGACCGTAAGATAGCACAGCCTGTGTGCCCAGCGGTGATCTGCGCAACGCAATCACGGACGGCCATGAGGGCAGACAAGAAACCACGACAAACCCGAACAACACGTTTATTCAGCTCGAATAATACATTTCTACTGGTCGGAGATCGGGCTGTTGTGGCAGGAAATCGATGGGGAAATCGCGTTTCCCTGCGCACAAGCACTCTTGGTGCAGCCTGCACCGCGCGAGTCAACATTAAAAACACGAGCAAGGACGATCAATGCATCAGCGGGAGTATTTACCACACCACCTACCCTCTCGAGCCAGTAGAAGTTATTCTCTTGACCCTGCCCCACAGCGCCGGATGCGGCTGGAGCACCTTGGGTCGTGCGACCGATCATCGAAGGGGTTCCTACTCCTGGAGTCGCGGAGTAAGCAAGAAGGCCAGAGCGGGGGTCGTGGAGATTGCAGATGTTAGCGGAGACACATGCTACGGTAAGGGCGCACCATTAGTATTTGCCTTCTGGGGCTCCTCACTTGAAGATGTTTATACTGTATACCTCACCCAAAACCTGATTTTGCGGAATATTAAACGCTTGACCGGACGAAAACTCTATGAACGGCAGTACTTAAAAAAAAAAAAAAAACACGTATCATAGTACACCAACGATAATGGATCATTGCTCCGCCGAGGAGCCCCGTCAGCCAGAAATGGTTTGGCCAAAACGTGCCACCCCTATGTGCCACCCCTATCGTTGCACGCGTCCGGAGGAGCCCCAATTAATTGGTTGGGGAAGAGAGGGTGTACGGTGCAGTCTTGTATGGCGCAGCCTTCCCGTGCAATAAGTATCGGCGTGCGAAGCCAAGCCTTCGCCACATGCTGTGAAGCGCAGTCAATAGAGGCGACCCCGAAAAAAAAAGTTGTGTAATGCAGAGTCGCGCTTACGCGAGGGTGAAAACACACAACAACAACAACGACAACAACAACATTGCTCGAACCACCGCGTGAACCACCTTTCGCTCACCTGTTGGTCAACAGTGTCAAAACGCCGCAAACTAAGAATGGTTACCCCCCCCCCCCCGCGCCCCGTTTCGAAAGGGATGCGTGGTCAACAGTCAAATAACTACGGCAAGCCACAATGAGTACCCCGCCCCCCCCTCCCCGCGGTGCTTGAACCTACCAAAACTACCGTGCGGGCCCATCTGGGACAGCAAGAACGGCGCGAGCTGCGACGTTTGGACGAACGATGGCGCTGCCGCCGACATCCCGAATCCTCCCGTTCCGCCGCCAATGCCGCCGGTAGCTCCCAGCCACGCTCCAGCGCCAGGTCCAAGGAGCATAGAAGGAGACACAGAATTAAGCAGTCCGAGCTGTACGGTAGATGGTGTCAGTCCCACCGAGGGCGATAAACGTCCGCCACCGGCAGCGACGGCAGCATTGCCGGGCTCGGCACGCGGAGGAGATAACAGCGGAAACATAGGGGAGGTGCGGTCGCTCCGCTCGTCGTCCGCTTCCGTCGCGCCGCCGCCGCTACCATCCTCGCCGCGTGTCCTCCCACCATTGTCGCCCATGCCGCTTTGGACGGAACCGTTGTCTTCCGCGCCGTGGGCGGAATCTTCCCGGTGGTAAAGCTTCCCCGCCCTGCTCCCCTGTGGGGGCGCATCTCCTCTCGCCTCGCCCCTCGCTCTGGGTTGAGGGCCGGCCGGGTGTTGTCCGTATGCGTGCGAGCCGGGGGGAGCGCCTGCAGAGCGGCGCCGTGCGGGCGAGTGAAAGGAGACAGCGGGGAGGGGACGGGGTCGGAGGCGACTTGTTTAATGTTGGCTTGCGTTTGAGGCGTTACGGCTGACGGGGGGGGGGTGTACTACTGATCATGCAAAACAATGGCCGTATGACCATGGACCCTCGCATCCCTACAACGCCGGGACGGAGCACGTCGGGTTTTCACCGACCAGGCAGACATCGCGTGCACCAAGC
>JBBMKB010005120.1:0-17694 GCA_037833945.1 Alaria marginata | reverse complement strand
TGGTGGCCACAGACGGCCAAACAGGAAGGAGATCAGATATGCAAAAAGTTTTTATGTAACATATGGAAGAAACGTACCGAGCGCCCAAATGTTGGAGGTGTCTCTATTAGGAGTAGGCGGTGCTCCGTCTCGAAAGGGATGCGCGGTCAATGGTCAAATGACTAAGGCAAGCAACAAATGAGTACCCCCCCCCCCCTCGGCGTTTTAGCACTATCGCCGTTGTCGATAAAAATAGCTCTGAAAATTGTCCGAGGGTGTGTTATCGCAAGTGTTATATATCACTGTGGACGGAAATATGAGGAGTGTTGTGGTATTCATATGAATGCGAAACGGCCCTTACATTTTCGTCCAGAGTGGTATACTGTATGCGCACATTTCGATTTTTTTATGAACCGCGCATGTATGTATGTATGTGCCCCCCAATCGACCCCGGCCTCGCTTTAATCCTGTGGAAACCCCGAAAGCAGGCGGCGAAAGGGCACACTAAAATGTTGGACTGCCTGCAAGGCGTGTGCTGTCAGCTCCAGTCGGACGTGGAGGTGAAGCGTCGGGAGCTGGGGGCGATGCAGGGCGAGACGAGCTCGCGGTAGCATCTGCGGCTTTGTTGTTGTTGTTGTTTTTTTTTTCCCCGGGATTTAGGGGGTGGCAAGTTTTAGTCTAGTCGCGGAAGCAGTCTGTTATTTTCCGGGATTGTGGGGGGTGTTTTTTTTTTGGTTTCACGCACGGTGGTCTCGCGGTTACGTTCCATCCCACCCCGGTTTGACCGCTGACGACGGTTTAGAGTTTGAAAATGTGACGTATATGTAGGGTAATAGAGGTTTGTCTGCGTTTAGGGTTAGGAAAGGCAGCAAAAACGGCCGCCGCTATGCTGCTGTGCTGATTGCTGACTTCTGTCTGGGAACACGAAAGGCAAGACACGCCAAGGCTTTGCACAATTGCACCACGCAACCGTGCTAACTTGATACGCGACACGTACGTGGAAGTGTGGCGAGCTCAAGCTTTGGTTTTACCCCTTTACCGGAGAATAAAAAATGCGTATTTTTTGTCAATGACATGTAGAGTATATATTTGCGCCTTCTTCTTGTTCGCTTCCCCGCCATCCGCGGTATCGTGGACTGTCTGTGGCGCCTTCCCACAACGCGTACAGGAGCTGAAACTGTTTTCTGTGGTGGCGTTTTCATCGGGGGTAGGGGAGGGGGGTGGGCAATATCCCAACAGGTTGACACCTGGAATTTGTGTGGGATAACACCTACAGAACTGCGCCCACGTTTCGGGAGCAACCTACTTGAAATCAGAGTTACTATTTTGTTTGTTGCACTATAAAGCCGGCGTCCCCGGTGGTTCGATGGTAAGCCGCGTAACTATTGAGGTCCATGTCGTAGGTTCGGGACCCGCAAGGGACCGTTTCTTACAAAATTGACAGGCCGAACGTGCGAGAGCTCGAATTGGCGATGTTCGATGAAAATCGACGAGCGGGGGGAATACTGAACCCTATGCGCGATAAAACTGAAAGCACGTCCCGGGGGGGGGGAGGGATGACACCCGTGGCCACGGCTTGCCCAGAAGGTTCCTGAGGGTAAATACTCTTGCGAGTTTAGCTGGGAAGTAAACGTGATAGTCTATAAAAACATAATTAAAAAATAACAAGAAAAGGTCTCGGGCTTTCGCCCCTGCCGTGGTGCAGGACGTGATCCTGTGTGTCCGCGCTGCCCACGCCGGTCTAACAAGAAAACCCACAGATTCACCTGTAGTGTTTGTCTTGGAAAACCTTCTCCTGTCTGTCTGTCTGACATCGTTTTCACAGTTCAAACTCGTGTCGAGGTGTGACTGTGCGACTGTGCCTGATATCCATTGATATTATTATGTTTTGCCCGCCGATAATATAGGGTAGATGCCGTTCCGATATACGTTGGATATCCTTCCGTAAAGCGGTAGTGTCTCTACAATAACTTTCTGCCAACCATTTCCCTGTTTCCCTTCCCCACATATTTTTATTTCAGCTACCAGGTATGTCGCTACCTTCCTTTCGGAGGCGACCAAGGCTTTCCACCGCGAGGGTGGCGAGTTTGCCGCTGCGCTCATCGAAGGACACCTGTCCCGGACGAGCGTAGCGGCTGCGCTTGCGCGCCTCAGAAGTGGAAGCAGCTGATCCGTCTCGGTCAGCGCTGCCTGCCCGCATGTGGACCTTCGTTGGTGGATCAGCATACGTGACGTCGAGTAGTAGTATCGCTTCGTTGCGATACTCCGAAGCTGTAGCATCTCGTAGCCCTCCCGCCTCGATGACGATGTTCATGCGGATATCCCTGTTCGCGTGGAAGGGGGCTCCGCTTTCCACTTGGTGACGGATGGACATCCTCTTAAAGGTGCGGGAGGGCGTGTGTACCAGAGGCTGGTGCTGGTTCACTTGTGCGCCCTATCGATGCCGTAATCGCGCATGCCGCGTACTAACTAGCCTCCGCTGCACCGCAGTAGGGGGACCTCGCCGCCAGGAACTCCTCAATCCTCAGAAACCGCCTTCCCGCAGCCACGACAGACCGCACCCTTAAAAAGGCGGTAGGCCCTGGTTCCGACTGACTCCGTTGCCGGGCTTTGGCCAAACCTCACGTCTCCTTCTCTCCTTGTGGGTCGCCCTTGCTTCGCTGGGGCGTCGTCTCGGGGAGCTGGTCCAGAGAAGCGACGACCCTCTCATAACGGACTCAGTTTACCAGCTTTCCCAGTGTATGCTACGCTTTGCTGGAACTGATAGTTTTCGGCGTCGTTCGCCAGGAACACTTTTGCCGCTGACTGCCCTGAGGCACCTTGCTCTCCTGCTCGAAAGGCTTTGCCCCGCATGCTTTCCGGCAAGATGCTCGCCATGGCTTCCTTTGAAACCCCATGGACATCGCGGAGGTCTCCGACGCTGTACCAAATTCACCGGGCAAGGTCTGAATCGGGCATCTCCCTCCGGACTTTGTCCCCTATGGCGCCGGACAGATCACCAAGCACCTCCGACACCGTCGCCACCAACCTTCCGACGGACGCTGACATCCTCCGGGCTTTAGCCAACGACAGCCCAAACCCTCCGACCCCCGTGGACAGGCTCGCCTGCGTCTGATGGTAGGGCTGCAAGGTCAACTGATTTGCCGGGCATCCGTCCTAAAAAAACGACGATTATTCTGCTGCCCCTGGGAGATCAAGCAGCTTCTCCAGCATCCGCATCGCGTTGCCGTCTGCCTTTGGGCATGCGGGTACGGACAATTCCGGGTCCATCGCTCGTTCTGTTCAGGCGGTCCGTTGCACCATCGAGCCGATGGCGATCAGGTTGGCTGATTTCCTGTCTGGATTTCGCGGCAGCATCCGCGCAAGTTGTTCTGTCCCCCCGTTCGGGACTATCTCCATTGCGCCCTCCATCGCGTATTCGTCTGTACCGACAGGGACCGCAACCACCTTTACCTCACCCCGTTCCGCAATGCAGACGTCAATACCTTCAAGAGGGGCGGTTTGTTCCGGCGTAGGTACGTGCTCCTTCGGGGGTAAGGCAACCGTTTGGGTCGGGTTGATCGCAATGCCAATGTTGGACAGCTTACGTGACACGCTGGAGGGAGGGCACAACTTCCACAGTATCGAGTGTGATTTCCGTTATTCCGATGCTGATGTCATCTAGATAGGCGAATGCCTCCACACCTCTGGCTCGAACTCCGCTCGGGTCCGCTTCAGCACCGGCAGGAGCGGCATGCAGAACAACGCCGGCCCCATGGTACCCCCTTGTTCCCCACTGAAGCAGTCGATCTTGCGCCTTTCTCCCGATTCCATTCAGAAAAAACACGGGGGCAGATCTCTCTCCGTAACATTTTGCCGCGAACGGTGTAAGCGCCGGCGCGCAAGTGGCTGCCTCCACAAGCACAGTCTTCCGTTTCACGGTGTTAAAGACGCTTGAGAAGTCAGTGAAGATCAGCCAGTTTTTTGTCTCGTGGTGTACCCGGGTGCGTAGCGCTACCTCCTCAACCCCCCCTCGTACTCCGACTCCAAACTGTATCGCCTCGCGGTTGGTCTCCTCCAGCCGTGTCGCCATTGCCGCATGGTCTCGACTGCAAGAGGGCGTCTCCACGCCAATGCTACGCAGACGGGGCGACATTTTTTACCCAAGGTGGTGAGGTTGGGTTGCAGGAAGAGCTGCCATAATTCCGGCGGGAAGGCGTTTGGGTCGTCGACAATTCTTCTCCAGAAGGCTTCAATGCCAACTCTGATTTTTTCGCGCTCGAATCAGTCCTGATTATTGACTGAAAGTTCGAAAAGCGCAGACCGTCGCTTCCTGCGCCTGATAGCGCGTTGCGAGGGTTGATGACCTCGAGGGCCACCTGTGGGTCGAACTCTTCCTCTGGGCGCCACTTGGGACCACTCCTTTCCTCCGGGTCGGAGGAACTTACTGCCACCGCTGCCGCTGCTACTTCGAAGACGGAGGTCAGATCCTCCTCCAGGAACATTGCTTTCACTCGCTCGCACGTTTCCTCGCTGCCCGGCGCGCGGGGTTCCGCGAGGAGGCTGCGTGCTGCCTCAGTCACCCTCCTTCGAGGGCGGCATGCTGATGACGCCCTCTTAAACATGCTTCGCGGGCCTGGGCATTCACTCTGACTTGCCGATGTTCGACGGGTATACTCCATTAGCCACGGGAGCAAAGGGTGAGGTCACCGCGCTCGACAGACGCGAACCTTTTGTGTCACTCAGCTATTCAGCGAGTGCAATAGAGCGGGGAGGATAAACCACAGCTTAATCGACCTCAAGAGTGAAGTCGGCGTCTCCGATTGTATGTTCTGCCGGTGCTCTCTTAGGGCGTGATTCACGAGGCCAAGCACATGAGTGATAAGCTTAAGGTGGGCAATAGCCAACCTCGGCTGCGCTTTGACAGCAATGACGAGGTGTTGTTGGAGATCCTCAAGGGGAACATCCTCGAGTGGTCCTGCAATCCCCAGCGTGTTTTGGTCCCAGGGATAGCAGAGCCCATCGCGGCGCCCATCCCCGCCGTTGTCAGGCCTCCCTCCGAGTCCCGCTGCCGTAACGCTCAGTCCAGAGTCGGCCTGAACTGCCGCTTCTAGCGCTTCCCGTCTTTCATGGCGGACTGTACACCCTCCTGCGCCATAGTGAAGCGGTGCCTGCGCCCCGCTTCGCCTGACTGCATTCACCACGCACCGCGCATGCATTGCACGTTGGCGTCCACAGGGTAACCCCACCATTCGGTGTCCCCGAGCAATCATTGCCCTACAATCCCCGCAGGTCGTACCGCTTTGGTCGTCTATACAACGAAAGTGCGAAGTTGCACTATGCCCCTTCGTGCTGGATCGCCTCCCTCGCCGCCCCCTCCCTCGATGAGAATTTCACGCTCTCCGCCGCCGCCCCCTCCCTCGCCAGGGGCCGGGGGCGGCTCCCCGGGTCGAGAGATTCGCCCCCGGTTCTAGGCGGCCCTTCTCCCAGTTCTCGCCGGTCTTGATCCCTTTCCAGATCCGCGCGGTCGGACCTCGTCTGTCCTCTTGCGCTCCCCCCACCCCCTACTGCGCCAGTGGGCATAGACGCGGTCGCTCCAAATGTTGCTGGGGTGACGCTGGGCTGTGTCAGGGGTGGGGGCGAGTGTTCCGGCGCTGTCGTCTCGCTGTCTCTGGCGGTGTGGAAGTTCCTCCAGGCTACAGAAGCAGCATCTCCTGGCTCCGCCTGCCCCCTTACCTCCGGGTCGCCTTCTGACGCTGGAGCTGCTCCTTCCGGTGGTGCCACTCCCGTCGCGCTAAAGGGTCGCCTTCCTGCGCCGGATCCCTTTCTTCATTTTTTGTTGCATCAAACAACAATCGACCCCGGACGATTGACTCCTGTACGGCCACAAGGAGTATCGACAGCCGGAACGAAAGCGATTGGCCCGCGCTAATGTCGTGCGCGTTGAGCACCGCGATTTGGCTGAAAGCCCGTCTTCCAAGCCACCGTTGTGCGTTTTTTTCGTACCTTTCTAAAGCCTCTGCAAGACGTTTCAAAAGGCTCACACACAACAAGCGGCTTGTCGGTTGTACGATTGCCTTATCGTGTTGTCTCTCCTCAAGCCTTAAGCGACGTGTCGACAACCGAGTACCACTCCTCCTGTCGGCGAGCGGCTTCTCTACCAAAAGCTATCCATGTGGCTACTGTAGGTAGTTATTTTGTGCTAGCGATTCTCGATTCCCTTAGATCGGCTTAACCTCGAAAAATGACACCTACTACGAAAAATGACACCCTCACGAAGTTTCAGCTCCCATGGCGTCGCCTGTGTCTAGTTGTGGTTGAGTTGGTACAGCGCGTGAACCTTCTCAGGTTCGCCATGCACGGAGACGACAAAACGCATTTGGTTTCTTCTTTTCATATGGTGCTCGTAGGTATGATACAGCGTTATCAATAGTATTTCCATTACATCTCCCTCCCTCACCGGAGTATTTGGTTGGTATTACTATGTTTCGGACAGGTCAGTATCGAACACCCGCAGCACACTGCAAGAAGAGCTACGTAAAGCTGCTCCGCGCACCGTCTCGGAGGAAGCAACGTCGATTTTTTTTCCAAGATGAAAAGCGGCCGCGACCCGTACGCAGCACAATTGTCAACAATATAGAGGTTGGTACGAGTACAACAACACCAGTACGACGTAGGAGGAGGAGGAAGAGGGAGAGGGAATTACAGAGGGCGTCCGTTCGCGAGAAGTGTGCGGCTCGTTTTCTCACGATGCGTAAGATATTTGATCGAAAAAACGGTGCTCAGGGTCGAGTGCTCAGTCAGCGTTGGCGACAAAAAAAACAAGAAATTGTGAGCCTCGACGCTAAATTGACGTGGCTAGATTTTATTTTGATCGTAGAATACTGGCGATATCGCATTTGTTTCCTTCCTATTGAACGCCTGTTGGCTCTAACATTTGCCCATCTTCCGTCGTGACTCGGATCCTATGACGGCCTCGCATAGCAGCGCCCCCCTTACCCCCCTCCGCCAAATATGAAATACCAGTATTATTAGCCTTGACTGGCACCAAATTACCAGGTTTCAGTGTGAAGCCCTCGGCCCTACACCCTTGACAGCGCGCGTTTCCGTTTTCCCCTGCAGCTTGCTTGACATGTCTCGTATCTCCTACGAAACATCTTTGCCTTCCCCTCCCCTCCCCCCTTGCGCTTTGGATTTTGGATCTTCATTTTGTTATTATTATTCTGAAGGGAGTTCCACACTGTTAACAAGATTTTTCTATCGGGGGAGGAAAACGACCAATATTTTTCATTTTTCAACTTTTTCTTGCCCCAGACAGCGCTCGGAGCTCAGCTAATCTCAGCTCAGATCCTGCTCACAGCAGGGAGAGATGAAAAGCTTTATCGCCACCATGACGCTGCACTGCGTTCTGCACCTCCCGATGACCCTGGCGTTTGGCCCTCCGGTGCCGTTGGCGGCTTGTCCGAGGGCTCTGGCAGCCAAGAGAGCGTCAATGGCATCTGCTGCTGTGCTGCCCGAATCTGCCTGCTGTTCAACTGCGACATGGTGAGGTTTTCCACCGCACTGCGCCCAGCCCAGCCGAGTAGGTTGCCGTCTGTATCATCTTACAATCAGGCTCCCACGAGAGGTGCCCTGCTTTGCACATGTTGCTATGCTTCGTCCTAATGCTGACACCTCTGTCCTCGGTGTTGCAGGCAAGGCCCAGTTCGAACGTTCGAACAGGATTCTGGTGTGCAACCAATTAGAAGACTGGTGTGCAACCAATCAGAATCGTATCATGCGCACGTTGTTCGTTAGCGGAGTATTGCCAGTACTGCTGTACTGACGAAATACTACGACTGCTATTAATACTGCTGTCAGTACAAGCACACAACTGCGAGTACGGGTAATATCGGCAGCATTGAACCCCGAAATACTTGGGAGTACAAGCGGTATCTGCAATACAGAAACCCAAAACACTACGAGTACTCGCAGTACCATTAGTATCAAACCCCGAAATACTCGGAGTATGTCAAGTATCTGCAGTATTTTAAAAAAAATGTTATAAAAAAAAATTATAAAAAATGTTTCAAATACGTTCTCCCAGAAATACTTAACTTTACTCCCCACAGTTGTAGTACTGGAAGCATCTGCGGGCGATCCGGAAATAAACCCTCAGTTAGTTGACTATACGTCGACGGCTGATGTTATACTTTTTTCTTAATAATATGCTGCTGTGATCGATATAGCAGCAAGTCCGAAGTAAGTACCACAAGCACCCTCGGGTAACACATGTATGTTGTTGTTGTTCTCACATTAACTCGCATAATCAAGTCCGTCGTCCCAGGACAGGCTCCAGTCATTCCGGGGTGGGTGCATATGTTGGTTATATAGCACTACCTACTAGCCCACACAGTCAGCGCTGACTGAGTGGGTTAGTAGGTAGTGCTATATAACCAACAGCATACCAGGTACAGTATGCCAGGTACAGCGGAATGTATCATATAATAGCAAGTAACGTGTTACAGCAGCTGGTAGAGCATCGTCCTAGTTTCCCTCAACCAAGTCTGATCCAAGGTTTCCCAGCACCTCGGCACGCGGTTAGTATACCAGGTATACGTTTATATCGGCACGTATTCGTATCGTGCGGAAGAGTCAGCGAGGGGGAATGTATGCTCCTGCTGTTCCTGGTTCGCTCTCGTATACCAGGTAGAGTGGGGTCTGTCAAGATGGCAGTCGTTGCAGTCCTAACAAACATGGGCTGCACAAGATGTCATAGAAGAGCTATTATTAATAATAGCTGTACATCCGAGTACAACAGAACAGGACAACTAATATACTAAAAAAACAAGCTAATAAGAAAGACAGGCTGAGATTTACAGGAACATAAGAAATTCGAGAGCCGTTATACTGAAGTTGTTGTACTCGTAGAAAGCACCCTTTCTCAAAATATGGAATCCAGCCTAAGCCAGTATTCCTGTTTTTTATCGGATGTTCTCCTTGCAAACGACGTCAAATATGAAGGTGATATCAAACGTACCTAAGGGGCGCAGCAATGTCCGCTTAGCGCTGAAGACAGAGCCCTGTATCCCCCCAGTAGCACGTTCACAGTTCACAGGAGGGTGCAGAAAACGATGGTCCAATGCTAATGCTGTTCTCGCAGCAGCACGATTTTTCGCGCCACACAAGACTCTGCTGCTGTGGGCTCGACCAGTAGGGGCCTATCGATGCCCAATGCCCAATCAATGTCTCTAGACTACGATCTGCCCAATGTGTTTACTGTGTGACCGCTAACCTGGAACCGACATATGATGCCCTGCCGTTCCCATTCACCAACCTCCGCAGGAATCGTCAACACGTCCTGGGAAGCAGCTCTAGGCAACCGTCGACCACCACTACGACCATGCGAGCAGGCCTTCCGACGTGGAGAGGGGGTCAACATCAAGACCAGCGACGTGGCTGGCTTCGCAACAACCGCAGCCTTCTGGGCGTATCGCCCCGACGAGACGAGGATGACCTCGAGCGGCAGCCCGAGGCAGCACCCGCTAGCGAGGGAGCGGGCACGGCTGCCGTGGCTGCTGGTGCTGTCGCGGCTGCTTCTGCTATCGTAGCGGTGGAAGGGGGCGCGAAACCCGCCCCCTCTACCGGGATAGGCTGGGTTACCATATTGTCGGTGTTCTTGACACAGGTGTCGTTCGTGGGACTCCTGTTTTGGCTGGCCACGCCGGCGATACGTGAGTTGAAAGAGAGGCGCAGAGGCCGCGCGCGGTTCGAACATACAACTCGAATTGTCGCTATTCTTCGTATATGCACGAAACAACTCCAATTCATCCCCGTTTTTTTGCGAAATATATCCCGCGAGCCGAACTTGACCAGCGGTTTCCACTCCACTCCTCGACGAACGTGGGGAGATACAACGGAGTCGTCTTCATGACGCGACGCAGGCTTTGACTGGCGGTACCTGCAGCACAGCAGTCGCTCCCCAGCGCTGTGCAGGTACTGCCGTGGGCCCCTCCTTAGGCCGCTGCCGGGTTAATTTTTTCTACTACTGCAAAATCGCTTCACTCCATTTCCAAGCAGGTTGCTCCCAAAAACATGGCTGTGGTTCGGAATAGGTTAAGCGATCGGCTGCCAAACCAATAAGGGACTTGAGGTGCAGCGCCCGGTGTCAACCAACCCCTCCCGTCCACGACCTGCGCGCACAATTTATGGACCACTCATCCGGTCGAAGTCACAGCTGACGTACTTGAAACATGTTTTATAAAACTCATGCTGCCTGCCAGGTCAACAGCTCAGTTCTTCGCTGATGCTGACACCGTCGGGTGCCGCTTTGGGGTTAGCGGGGGCGGTGCCGCTGCTCGCGTTTGGACTTGGGCTGGACAAGATGGACTGGGACTGGGTGAAGAAGGTGGACGAGATAACGCGGGGCGTAACCGTTCAGCTTTTCGGGACCAAGCGACAGGTACGGTAACGTGCGGTGCGTTGCTGTCTTTAGAGGGTGGCTAAGCTGTACGGTTATCACGAGACAACTGTTATAGAACGGCTGAAACAGATGGTGCTGTAGAACCTACTCTAAAGCGCATCGAAGGTTTGTAGGGAAGCGTGCGCTTCAGGAGCACCACGTCGAAACGAAACTAAAACGTTTTGGTGCGAACGTTTCCCTTTGCGAAACATGTTTGCCCTGCGTTTAAATGACCTGCATCCCAAGTACCACCCGAAACACCCGACTATTCACTCGGCTATCAAGAGAGCAGACATGCTGCGCTTAACGTACAGAAGCACGGGGTTTTACTGCCCCCATGCTAGCTCCATGTTTCCATAATTTGCGTGTTGGTAAATGTGTTGGATTGTAGGCATCATAGCTCGTAAAAGTAGTATACTACTACTGACTAGGTATAGTGTATGTGCAGTAATACAAATCTGTACACTGTAAATATCACGCTGCGTACTGGTCGAGATTGATACTATCATCACACGGGACGCAAGCTCGACATTCGCACAACAAGGGAAACAACACCGCTCGACTGCCGTTAAGTTATATTTATACCACACTGAGATAAAAAACCAGCACAATGTGGTTGTTTCATTGCCGTCATTTCTACCGCGCTGAGTTAAATTCCAACAAAACGTGGCTCTCTTGTATTACGTCCGTCATACCACACTGAGATAAAAAACCAACACAATGTGGTTATTTCATTGCCGTCATTTCTACCGGGCTGAGTTTAATTCCAACAAAAAGTGGCTCTTGTATTTGCGTCCGTCATACCACATTGAGATAAAAACCAACACAATGTGGTTTTCTCATTGCCGTCATTTCTACCGCGCTGAGTTAAATTCCAACAAAACGTGGCTCTCTTGTATTACGTCCGTCATACCACACTGAGATAAAAAACCAACACAATGTGGTTATTTCATTGCCGTCATTTCTACCGGGCTGAGTTTAATTCCAACAAAAAGTGGCTCTTGTATTTGCGTCCGTCATACCACATTGAGATAAAAACCAACACAATGTGGTTTTCTCATTGCCGTCATTTCTACCGCGCTGAGTTAAATTCCAACAAAAAGTGGCTCTCTTGTATTACGTCCGTCTGGTGGTGTCGATGAAGGGCAGGCGGCGAAAGTGTTGGCGATCGTTATCCCTCTGGCGACGCTCATAGGGTTTGCCGAGGAGTGCACGTTCCGAGGATACTTGCCTCTCGTTCTCGCCGCTAAGACGGGCTTGCCCTCGGCGGCCGTCATCGGTATCTCGGGCGTCATTTTCGGGGTGAGTTTTTTTTGTCCATCCCATCTATTATCTTTGCACTTTTTATTTAAAAAAAATGCGAATGCACCCCAGCTGTGAGATTTTCGGGGTGAGTTTTTTTGTCCATCCCATCTATTATTTTTGCATTTTTTATTTAAAAAAAATGCGAATGCAACCCCAGCTGTGAGATCGCGGGTTCTGTCGAAACTCGTATTTTATCTCCAGCTCCTTTGCTTTTCGTAACTCAGATCCGGGGTCACATGACATGCAACCCTCCCCCCCCCCCCCCCACCCTCTACGGTGCGTGCCTTCATTTGTACGGCGATCATTACTCAGGTGTATCGACGCGCCTTTGTTCTTTTGTTTATGCAGCTGTTATGATACCCCGTACAGATACGTGCATTCCATACGGTGGAATAGAAACCGACTGCTGTTTGTGATTCCTTTGCCCCTGCCGAGGCGAATGCAACCTGTGCTGCACGTGGGTTGACAGTATTCATTGCAGCTTTCAACCCGGAGGCGTTTCCCTGTATGGGGACACCGGGGTCGTTTTCGTGTCGGAAATGTGTTGCGCATGTTCTAGCGCCAACTGCAGCAACATATGCGCTGCCTTATCTTACCTGATGTGGCCACAATATCCCCATTTCAACCGCTTGGTGTACAGCCGGTGCCCCGGCCCTTGCGGCCAAATTTCACCGTACAAAGCCACTGCCGCAACGTGCCATGCCGTGCCGTGTCGTGTGTATCATATTGCGTCCTTGCTGTGCTAAAACTAATTGAATACCAACATTCCCCCCCCCCAAAAAAACATATAAACGTTTTTTTTAAATGAATGAATAAATTATCATTACCCCCCCTTACATATATTGTGCTGTGTCGTATCGTGTCGTGTCGCGGCGAGCAGGCGCTGCACGCTGCGACGTGGGCATACTTTATCAACGCCACCTTGAGCGGCTTGTTTTTCCACTATCTTCTGCTGTCTTCGGGAAACATCTTCGTCCCGATCGTGGCTCACGCCTTTTACGACGCGTACGCCCTCATGCGCTACCACCTGAAGGTGAGCTCAGCAGGAGGGGCTCGATCTTCGTGTTGTTTTTCCGGCGCTATCCAGGCTTTAGCCTGGGTCAGACGGCGTTGTGTTATCTCGCTCCGCCATCCAGGCCCTATAGCCTCGGGTCAGACAGGGTTGTCTTTTCTCGCTTGCCAACGCGCAAAACACCAAGTGCTTCGTGTCCGCCTTTGCGGCATTTCGATTATTGACTGTAAGGCACCTGCTACCAGAGGGGTACCGTGCCTATTTTAGTACCGGTTTTGAGCCAAAACGTTCTTACTTCTGACTGGGTTGTTGTTTCTAACTGAGGGATTATCCAGTGTCGTTGTAGTACTGTTGTGTTTTACACGAATTTTCGGTAGATGTTCCTAGGCCATGGTACCGCCATGGTACCATTTATCGGGTTGTACTTTCGCTGTTTCTCAAAGTCAGTAAGGAGCTCCTCCAAGTGAGGAAGCCTCATAAAAAATATGGACACCCCTACCGTTGCATGTCTTCGTCACAATGAGATCCCCTCCTCGCACGCTGTGAGCTCCGCCGCGACCGCAAACCTGCGTGCTTGTTCGGGTCATGCTCAACCCGCGCAAGGAGGAGGGAAAAGCTTCGGCACGCCCGGCTCGGCAGCACCCTACATGACTACGTTTGAGGCGCGCGCTGTGTTTTGGACTCAAGTTTATGGGTCACACCCCGTGATGCACACGCCTTATAATGTTAGTCCCGGCTTCATATTTATTAGTCGTAAAATGGAATTGACAGTGGTTAAAACGTACCTCTTCAAAACAAGAAAACACTGGTACCAACTCCTCCAAAGAAAAAATATTTTTTAAAATAAACAGTACCAGGTATGATACCAGTATATATTATCTTGGGCCGGTGCTCGTAGGCAAATGAGCCCCGAGGTTCCCCCATCGCGTGACTGTGCGATGCTTCCCTCTACGGAGTACCATCAACAACGGCAGCCCGACCTGTCTTTTGTGCGTCTCCACTTCGTGCGTTTCCGATGTGTCACGTTATTGTCCGGTCAGGTGACGGAACCACAAGAGTAGAAAGTGTTTTCCGCATCGCCTTTTTCCCGTGGGAACCACAGGTTGAGCTTCGGTCATCGTAGATGGGGGCACGGCGGTAGAGGGTGGGTCGGCGCAGTCTGGTCGCAAGACCGGCGAGGAGAAGGTTTTTCCCGTAGCAGATTTTCCCGTAGGGATCGTAGATAGAGCTTTGTCCGTCGTAGATTGGGGCAAGGCGGAAGAGGGTGGGTGGATCGACAGGTTTTGGTCGCAAAGCCGGCGGGGGGGAGGATCAACGAAGCAAGGCTCAAGGCTGTTTTTTTTTCTCCAGGCACGCCACGACGCAAGGCTCAAGGCTATTTGTTTTTGCTCCAGGCACGCGACGACGCAAGGCTCAAGGCTGTTTTTTTCTCCAGGCACGCTGCGATCTTGTTACCGTGTAACACGCAAGACAACCCGCCCCTGGATGGATTTCAGAGCCTATTTACTCCAAAACCGAGGGGTGCACGCACACACAGCACACACAGCGAAAATGGCGGAATTGGGAAGATCTCGCCGAGATATTTCCATTGACGCATCTCTCGGCGTTTGCACTCCCCCCGTCGTCGATAACTCCAGCTTTCAAACTCGGCTGAGGA
The DNA here is from genome assembly GCA_037833945.1 of Alaria marginata. Taxonomy (NCBI): domain Eukaryota; class Phaeophyceae; order Laminariales; family Alariaceae; genus Alaria; species Alaria marginata. The sequence goes on along the minus strand of JBBMKB010005120.1, from coordinate 3,321 downwards.
GGCGTGTCTGGTGTGTTGGTGTTGCATGTTGCACGGTATGTTGGGTTTTCTAAAGGAGGGTTTCAACGGCCCGGCGTGCACCGCCGTCGCTGTCGAATAACCTCCATCAGCTGCGGGCCTGTGCTACGATAGGGGTTACAATATTAATAGCACTTTTGGCCACAAATATTTCTGGCTGACGAGGCTCAACTGAGGAACTATCTCCTAATCGCTGGAATAGCATTTGTGTTTAAAAACATTATTGGTTATATATATACAAGCTTCCCCTTTCGGGATGTGGTTGGCTTGGAATCCCCCCGGGGGCGTCGCAAGCTGAAAATGGGGGGGGGGGAAGCTAAATGAAACCTAACTAAAAAATAATAAGCCACCGCCCACCGCGCAAGTAACTCGGCAAGTAACACCGACCCGCCCAAACGAGTGTACCTGGTATAGCTTAGTCTGTGCCTAGGCCATGAGATTGTTGATCAGGTTTGCACTTTCACTTTTTTTTCATGGCCGTTTTTGGGTGAGGTACTGTATAGAGCTCCTCAGGCGAGGAGCCCCAGAAAAAAATGGTGCATGCCTACCGTGACATGCATCCGTGATTCCAGTGTATACGGGGTTCGCATGGGGTGCCTGCCGCTGAGCATGGGTTGTTGACGCTGTCTTTAGAGCTAAACAAGGTCTTGTATATCTGTCCGCGCGCAATCGATTGGAATGAAAAATGCCTTCGGCAGTAGAGGAAGTGCAGAAAGCGACCCCCATAGACGTGGGCCAGGGCCTGGAGAAAATGTGTGACCCCTTTGGGACATGAGAGGGAAAACACGTTTAAAAAACGTAACGATGACAGCATCGATCAAACGAACAGCCCGGGCCGCTGGGGTAGAGGGCGTGCCCGAAAAACAATGCACGGAGCTGTGCGACACGCGTTGCAGCGTGGTGATACTTGTACTGCTAGCAACGCATTCGTGTCGAACGTTTCCAGGCGAGAAACCAGTCGTAGGCAGAAAATGTTTAGGGCACAGCTGGAGCACCTTCCACGCACACTAATAATAGATAGGGATCTCGGGGTTGCACTTGGAAGATATGCGTACCGACAGGCGACATTACTTGAGGTTTCCTGTTATACTCACACCGTTCAGGTGCAGAGACGTACGCAGTACAGCTGCCAGTGAAAAAGTGACGATTTGCGTTGAGAGGGGCGAAAGCAGAAGCAAGATAATAATTAGATATTCAACCCGCCCACCCCAGACTACGGCTATGCACAAAATTAAATGAGTACACCCCCCCACCCCCCTCTCCTGCTTCAGCTTGCTTATCAATTTTGAGTTGGTTGAACGCGTGGACTTTTGGAACTGTTATTTAACCCTTTCACCACCACTGCAAGAGTGAGTCAACTGATGGCGTCTTAGCGATGTAATTATGCCACCTTTGCGACAAAGCGAGCCACCCACAGCAACACACCTACACGCCTGAAGTCAGCAGGGCTATACCGGTCACCTGTTACGGTTCGAGTACGAACATGCGTGCCTCTGTGTTTATAACAAACCCGTCCATGTGCAAGGATACCGGTAAAGCACAAGAGAGTGCACATATACTTGTAACCCCGGGCATAGCCCCCGGTTCATAACCTGTTGTGGTATTTTATGTGGACGAATAGACGTGAGCCCCGGCGTAACACGAGGCTAATAACCTATTGTGATATTTGTGTGGACAACAAGCGTGAGCCACCGGGTGACGCGAGGCTCATAACCTGTTGTGATATTTGTGTGGACAAATAGACGTAAGCCCCCACGTAACACGAGGATCACAACCTGTTGGGATATCTGTGCGGACGTGCGGACAAATAGACGTAACCCCCCGCGTAAAACGAGGCTCATAACCTGTTGTAATCTCTTTGGCAACTGTACCTATGACGCATGCTACAGTAGAGGTGCACCTAATATTTACGAGGCTCCTCACTTGAAGAGGCGCCACGTGCTTCGGTAGGGAGAATTTTACTTTTTTCTCTGAGGATGGTCATTACTTGAGGAGCTCTACAACCACACCCAAAAAACGATTTTGAGTGAATGAAAAGTGCAATCCGATGAAAAAAAACATGGCCTAGGTATAAAAATCATTAATGTTCCAAAACAAAAAATACATTCCGACGATTTTGGGTTAAGAAACCCCGTCCTTCAGAAAATATTTCAGCCCAAAAGTGCTACCTGTATCGTAGAACGCGTCGAGCTCTATACCTTACCCAAACACAAGGAGGTGGGCGCAACTGAAAGTGAAACCCGATGAACATTCCCATGGCCTACTGTTGGTAAAAAACGAAATTACTGCAGATAAACAATGACATTCCGACGGTTTTGGGTTAATGAGTCCTAAAAATCAGAAAGTAGTGTTGCCAAAAAGTGCTCCCTCTGTCGTAGCAGGCGTTCTATGGCCGGCGTAACACGAGGCTCATAACCTGTTGTGACATATGTGGCATCTGTATGGGGCCTGTATGTGAAGTTGCTGGCAAGGGAGGATCCAAATGCGGCTGTCGTAGAGACACCTGCATGTGTGCGGATGACAATGCAGCAAACCTGCGGTTCAACATACTTCGGCCAGATGCTCGTTATCTCACGATGTGCCGATGTCCTCAGGCACAAGGATACCGGTGTTTCTGTGCTCGTCCTGTTTCGATGCATAGTGCCGCTGTGATATCAAAGTCTTGGTCCAAGCAGTCGACATCAAGGTCTTGGTCAGCTACGTGACCATGTCGCTAACGCTTTTGCTTCGAGAAGAAGGGGGTTGAGTTTGTGGTAAGTTCTCTCTTCAAGTCTGCCCAGAGATGCTGGCCCGCCAACAACCACTGCGGGTCAATACCCGGCAATCCACTCCTCTCTCTCCGGGAGAGGTTAGGGCTAAAGCGAGCCAAGAGATGGGCAGATGCAACACTAAGGATATGCTTCGAAACCAATGCTACGGTAGGGGTGTCCACACTTTTTCTGAAACTCATCGCTTGAGGGGCTCTGTGTTGACTTTGAGACAAAATAATAGAGCACCCGATGAAAACAATCATGGCACAGGTAGTAGGTATCAGGTATATGTAACGACTGCTTTTGTGAAACACAAATTATGTTAAAAAGTTAAACCGACATTGGGCAGTTCCCCAGGTCAAGAGCCGAGCCAGTCATAATTATTTGGCCAAAAAATACTACCCCTGTCGTAGCGCGCGCGCGTCTCGACTCATGCTCCTTCATGTATCTCTGCCTCTTTATTTGTATCTAGCTTTTTTTTTCTCTCTCTCTCTCTCTCTCTCTCTCTCTCTCTCTCTCTCTCTCTCTCTCTCTCTCTCTCTCTCTCTCTCTC
>JBBMKB010005009.1:0-17699 GCA_037833945.1 Alaria marginata | reverse complement strand
TAGCGGATAGAAATGTTGATCGGGTTGCGCGACCGAAAATCTTGGAAGTCATGTTTCGGGTGAGATATTGAGCTCCTCATGCCAGGAGCTCACAACATTATTGCTCCACCCCTACCGTGGGATGAATCTGGAGCAAGGGCAGCAGGTAGATTAGAGCGATACTAAGCCGGAAGTGCATAGTAAGGCTCATTTTATTACTTGTCTATAAGGTACACGACGCGTGCAGCGACAGAAGTAGCCATTTTTGGCGAACACATTTTCTGAATGACGGGGCTCCTAAGCCCCAAACAATTGGAATGCCATTTTTGTTTCGCGCAAATAAATCTGTTTTTTTTTGTGTACCTATGAGGCCATGGGCTTTGTTTATCGGGTTTTGCACTTCGGTTTTTCTAAAACAAAACAGTTTTTGGGTGGAGTCATCCCTCGGTAGGGGTGCAGCAATGAGTGTATGAGCTCTTGACACGAGGAGCTCAATATCTCACCTGAAACATTACTTCCAAGATTTTCGTTTGTTCAACCCGATCCACATTTCTATCCGCTATTAATAGTCCTGAAACAAATGCACTCGTAAAACGATCATACTAACCGTTAGTTCCTTACTTCAAGAGTTCAACTGGTCAGGAACGTTTGACCCTAAAAAGTGCAACTCCCCTACTACCGTGGGATGACTCGGTGGGGTATACTATGTAGCTCCTGTGATGTAGGGAACCTCGGAAAGAAAAGGGTGTTTCAAGACTGATCAAAGTAGCACGTATCACAGAAGGGTCATCCCACGGAAGGGGTGCAGCAGAAATTTTTGAGCTCCTAACCCGAGGAGCTCATCATCTCACTAGAAACAGGACTTCGAAAACATTCTTTCGCCGGGCCCGACCAACCTTTTTTGCGCTAGTCGCTAAACAAACACACTGAAAAAGTTACCACGTTAACCGGTAGCTCCTCGCTCGAGGAGTTCATCAACCGGCTGGGAACGTTTGGCCCAAACAACGTGCAACCCCTACCGTGGGAGATGACTCAGAAGGAAGGTAGAGTTCGTGCATAGGTTTCTCGTTTTTTTAATGTTCCTCTTGGACACATACATGCTACTATAATCAGTATAAAAACACGTTTTTTTTTCTCAGGATGTTCATTACTTGAGGAAATCTATACCGCACCCAAAATGATATTTTTAAGCAAACTGAAAGTGCAACCCGATGAACCAACCCGTGTGGCCTTGGCGTAGAAAACAATAATTTCGCGAAGTAAGAATGACATCCCGACAATTTTGGGTTGAGGAGCCCGGTCATTCAGAAACACCAAAATGACCAAAACGTGCTATACTAACACCTAGTCTGAAGTGGCACGCGTCTTTCGTTTTGCTAGAGCTACTTTTTGAGGATGTATGTTAGTGATTGACGTTTCAAGAAGCTCATGAAAATCAACGTTGTCGGGTAGTCTACAAAGATAACACTAAACACAAAAAATAAAAACACGCAGGAAATTCTCAAAACCATGGAGAAAAACCGCCATAAAGGATTCTCAAGCTTCTTGGCTCAACGAGACGGTGTGGTCAAGCTGAACAGTGCCTTGTCTTGACATCATATGACATGACGACAGTTTGTACAGGATACCAAAACAGAAACAGGGCAATGTTAAACGCGGTTGGTAATTACAGAGATTCCGAAATTTCGGGAGCCGTTATGCTGTAGCTGGTGTAGAACGCACGGTTTCTCAAACATGAAACCCACCCTGGGTCAGTATTTACGTTTCTTGCAGCCTGGTTAAAGGGGTTTTGATACTTGGTACAGTAGTTGGGCCAGCTTGTGTAGTCAAGGTAAACCGTGATTTTCCGTGACATCATGTTACAACATGACTGTGTCTGCTCCATGTGCCGACACAGGCGCGGGATGCGCGGCGCTGCGCTTTGCTCAAGCCACCAAGAAACCGAGCCTTGACGAGTCGCGGCGCAGCTTGAGGGTCGCGGTGCTCGAGCGCGGCCGTGAGATGCTCCCAGGCTCGTTTCCGGAGACGACACAGGCCGCGTTAGTACAGCTTCACGTGACACTGCACAACAAGAAGAAGGCCAGCCCGCGCGCACCCATTGAAGTAGGGTCCCGCCTCGGGCTCATAGACATACGCGCTTTCCATGACGTGATTGTTGTGCAAGGATGTGGACTTGGCGGCACGTCGCTCATCAACGCCAACGTCGTCATTGAGGCGGACCAGAGGATCTACGAATCCCGCCGCTGGCCCGAAGCCATCCTCCAGGACTTCAAGGAGAACATCGGCAACGTCGATTGGCGCCCTATGGACGTGTACTTTGATAGAGCGCGGGAGGCGCTCGGTGCTTCGAAGTACCCCGACAACTGGCCGAAGCTCACAAAGATGGAGGCGCTCAAGTATGCGACCGCGTGTTTGAGGAATGATATCGGCCGCTTGACACCAGTAACTGGTGCTGGCGTTGGTGTTGGTGCTGGCGTTTCTGTGCCGCGAAAGGAGGGACACCCACGAGTAGCGCAGGGACAGCAGGGGCACCATGTAGTGGAGATGAAGCCGGGGCCCCATGTAGTGCAGGGGAAGCAGGGGTACCATGCAGTGCAGGAGAAGCAGGAGGACCATGAAGTGCAGGGAAAGCTGGGGCACCAAGCAGTAGTGCAGGGAACAGGAAAGAAACACGAGCACCGCCACCGCATGACCTGGGAGAAGACACCGATCGCGGTGAGCTTCGAGGAGCGCACGCACGCTAAGACCGGGTACGTGCAGCCGCCGTGCAACCTATGCGGAAACTGCTGCTCCGGCTGCAACACCGGCGCCAAGAACACCGTGAACACCAACTACATCGCGGACGCGTGGGCGCACGGAGCGGACATCTTCACCGGCATGACGGTTACGCGCGTGGAGAGGGCACCTATGCCTAAGTGCGCTAAAGGTGACGGTGACGGTGACGGTGGCGGCACCTACGGCTACGCGGTGTACTACAAGCCCACGGACGAGCTTCACGAGCGTAACACCTGGAGGGCTGCGGGCGAACGCTTTGTGCTGGCTGACAGGTGAGCTGCTGCATCTCTGTTGTCATGAAACGGTTCACACATCGGACATATCACGATCTATCGCATCTATATCGTACATCTGTCGTTATCGTATGTCATGCCGGATCTGTGTAGCACAGATCCAACCAATAAACTATGCGCTAGATCGTGCAGATCATATATAGACCAGGGATCTGTCTTCCGTGAAAGACACGCAAATAATGAAACGGGATTTGATAAGCCCCATGTGTGACACTGTATCATCAATGACTATCATGGTGAAAGCTTATAGTTGGTTTGAAACACTCGACCATATCACTCGAACTGCGCGTCCACCAGGTGGGCTGCAACAGCTGCCCCATCAAACTGCAGTCACAGTACTTGGCGTGCGTGCGTGTGTGCGTGTGTGCGTGCGGGCGTGCTGATAGCTAGAGTGTAACATATAAAAGCAATGCCTGGTAAGCGCCTCATGCAACGATACAGCAAGAGCGATGCGTGCAATACCGCGTTTCGCATAAGATGCCACCCCACCGCAGGAAACCACCCCGAGGGATAAAAGCCAAGCGCAAAATACTTATCACCCGGGGTGCTTTCTGCAAGCTACATAGGGTAAGCGCAGGCTCGATCTTGATTGCAACATTCACGTGATGCTTCTTGTCCCTGACCCACTCACCGGCCACGTGCTTAAGCTGTAACGGTCGTACTGCATGTGCATATGCTGTTAGAGTGGTGCTTGGAGCGGGATCCCTGGGGTCTACCGAAATTCTTCTGCGCTCTGCGGACAAGCTTCCCTTATCAAAGAGTCTCGGCCACCACTACAGCGGCAACGGCGACTCGTTCGGCGCAGCTACTGGCATCACTCGCAAGGTGACAAAAGCCCCTGTCAGTGGTACCTGATGTTACACCCATTTGTGCTGTCCAGCGTAACCGCCCCAATTTACACAACGTGAATACGGAGTCAGCAGCTCATTGTGTGTCACTCTGCCTTGCATCGCAAACACAGGTTGCCTCCTTCGGCAACAGCGTCAGCACCAACGAAGCACAGGACAATAACTTCGCGGCGGGGCCCTGCATCACCAGCGTGACGAAAGTCGTCGATATCGAGGACATCGGCAGGCAACTGGATTTCGTCGTGGAGGATTGCAGCGTGCCCGGGTTGCTGCGCGGCGCAACAAACATCGCCGCCAGGGGCAACGCCTTCATCGGAGCGGTGCGGCACGCCCACATTGCTCAGCGCCACTCCTCTGGAATCAGCGCCGCTGTCCTCAATCCGGCGCGGCGACTGCGGCCGAGCGTGCGCCATGGCCCCAGCGACCACATTCAGCCGTTTCTGGTCATGTCCCACGACGACGCCAGAACGACCGGCACCATGTTTCTCGAGGGCGAAGACGACGGGGAGAAGCACTTAGTGCTGAGTTGGCCTAACGCGTCAGAGGTCCGCGCGTACCCGCACGCTTCCTCGTTTCTGCGACAGCTTGGGGCGGCGCTCGAGCAGGACGAGTTTGTGGACAACCCCATACTAAACTCCTTGCATAGAGGATTATCCGTGCACCCCCTCGGTGGCTGCTGCATGGGCAACAATAGGTGAGTCCTGAGCCACGGCTTCAACAGCGTCTTTATGATCGAAACGCCACTTAATTTGAGAAAACACTTCTAACATGTGAATTCAAGTGATGGCAGTACTCTTCTCGAAACTCTGTTTGAAACGCCGCTACAACTAGGAAAACTACGTACTTATCTAATGTTCTATGTTCTTTCAAGTGGCGGGCAGTGTATGTGATGTATTGGTGTTGTACGATTATGTGCCAAGAGAGTGCGCAGACGGACTGGAGTTGCGCATGCGCCGTGTGTGACACTGGCAGCCGATGTGGTGTTTCGCAGTAGCGAATGCGCGCTCCTTTACACTACCGTTTGCGATAAATATTTGTTACCGTCAGACTTGTCTTTGTTAGAAACCTCTACACGTTGATCATGTATTGGTACTGTGTGCGAGCATGTATACTTCAGGTTAGACCCATGTTTGTTAGAAGTCATTTAATGTTGAGCTATTATTGGCAAGTGACTGCAGTAGGACAACGGGTATAGACTGCAGTAGAGGAGTTTAACAACACAAACGACGTGCTGGAGTTCGAATCTCGTCAGCAGCATCTGCTCCTGTTGAAGTGTATACTCATGCGTGCTACGATCGAGGTAGCTAGTTTCGGCCAGATAACTTTTGGCTGACAGAACTTGCCAAGAAACGTTCGTATCCCATGTGCTAACTTTTAATACTACAGTTCTGCAGTAGACTATATACACACCTTGGCCATGAACTCGGTCATTGGGTTGAGTGCATAAGCTTTCTCGAAGTTTGTCTTTGGGTGGGGTATAGGGCTCCTCAAGTAAGAAGCCTCGTAAAGACTAGGCGCGACCCCTGCTGCGTCTGTTGGCTGCTTCCTTACAACTCACGTGTGCTCTCTACAGGGACGAAGGCGTGGTGAACCACTGCGGGCAAGTCTTTGACGCGCGCGCCGCCAACGACACCGACGTGCACGCGGGCCTCTACTGTGTGGATGGATCCATTGTGCCAACGAGCCTTGGCATCAATCCCCTGCTGACCATCACGGCGCTGGCCGAACGTTGCATGAGCAGAGCCACCAGTGAGCCCGACCTCACGCCTGGGGAGGAGCAGGTATGTTCCATGCGACGCGATGAGGGTGCGATGGATGTTACGTGTACTACAGAAGGATATATTATTATTGTGTTCATATTTCGTATTATTAGTATTATTATTGTGTTCATATTTCGTCCGGAAGACGTTGGAAATACTGCGATGCATTTCACGTATGGAGTACAAGACGTGTAATAAGAAGCACATACATATTCTACTTTCAGGCTGGGTTTCGTATTCGGCATAAATCTTGACCCTGCTCCGGTTTCTGAGTTTGGAAAGGGTGTGTTTCTACATTAACATCAGTACAGTGACTACCGGGTGTATTCCTGTAAATATTAGCCTGCTTTGCTCATTTCCCTACTTCTCGTTACAGTAGGTGTTCCGTATTGTATACTACAGTAGGAGCATATTATTACCGGTGTTCGTATTCCGGGAGGAACACGTTGGGAATACTGCGACCAAGCAGGTGCACATTCTGCAGCGTACCGGTATTCATACTGTGTTTATACATACTGCCACTCCTGCGGAATCCCATACCTGGTATATATTTCAAGCGATCTCACAGGCACTATATCGGCAACCGATATCGGCGACCAGCACACTAGAGGAACCGCTATAGTATTGTTTCTGGCGCGCACGGGGAAGTACATTAGTAGGGCTACCAGTAAGGCCAAATACAAGGCTGGGGCAGAGCAGTTCTGACATATTGGGACCAATCATCATGTCGTGGATTACACCTACTCAGAACTGACAGCCTAAACATCAGATGTATGTTCACAATGCACAAATTCTGTGTGGTCGTAGCCTGAAAGGGCGAGCACAACGATCATTTTGCTGATTACTTCGCATACCTTTATATGCTGTCACCGCACGGGGTGTTGCTGCCAGGGTAACTCAGTGTACGAGTTATGCGGCAGGCGCATGTTTAACGAAAACACGTCGGCCTCTTTGCTCGATTTATTCGCGTGAAGTTACCTTATTATACCAACGTTAAATGCCGCTGTCGGCCGACGCAGATGCTGCTGTTGGCGCAATTCATTGACAGGGGTTACGATAGAGGTGGCACTGTCTGGACATTTTGTATATTCTGAATGCCGGGGCTCCTTTAACACGAACTCATCGCAAACTCCTTGTATTTCAATCTGATTTGTTTTGTGTACCTAGGCCATGGGTTTGGCCGTCGGGTTTCCTTTTCGGTTTAATAAAAAAACGGAGTTTAAGACTCCACGGTCAATCCCTCGAGACTTTTAATAAAAAAACATGGTAGCCACTCGCGCGAGTGGCCCTTAGCGGCTGAAACAAGAGCGCCCCGAGAAGTGGACCCTCTACCATAGCCTTCTAGTCTGAACGCTTGCTTTCATTCAATGCAGGTGGTCCTGCCGGCAAACCTTCGGCGCACGCCGGCCGGGCCCGTGGACCCTCGCCTGACAGAAGCGCGCACCATGCTCACCTTCACGGAGCGTATGACCGGCATCGTTAATGGTACGGCGAGCAGCGAAACTGGAAACGGCGACGAGACCGACCTGAGCGTCGTGCTATCGGTGACGTTCAAGAGCCTCGAAAAGCTGACGACCGACCCCGCAACTCTCGGCAAGCTCAGCGGCGTGGTGCGGTGGGGCCAGCGCCACCTCAGTGTATGTAGCGGCGACTTCAGGCTGTTTGTATTGGACGAGTCGGTCGTGGCGGGGAGGCGTATGGTGTACAGCTTCGTCATGGTGACCACGGCAAACGAGAGGTGACAATGCAAATCAGGTGCCTCGGCGACTAGTATCACATCAGCACCTGTATGAACTACCGGATATGCCGCAGTAGAACATGAGTGACCTCACAGTAGTAATACGCCAGCTTGCTCATGCCAGCATCGTCTGTGAATTTAAGTGAATATTGTCTTCGACCAACTCTGCCCAGACTAAGACTTACGGTAGGGGAGTGACGTTTTGAGCCTCCTTTCTTGGCTGCCCAGAGCTGCTCGTGCGAGCGTGGCGATGTCCTATTTCTGTGGAGTCAAACACGGTCATGCGTTTATATTTCGCGATGTACATCGCCATATCATAGTTTCGTTTCGCTGCGCCAAGACATATATTTGAAGGCCATTCATGAGTGAGGTGCAGGACCACTCGCGCGCTAGTGAGAGTCGGGACACCCCCTGTTACGGTAGCTTTGCTTCTCAAACATTGTCCGACTGCAGGAATGCTGTCCTAGGAGCATCGCCAGCATTCGTCTAATTGCGCCTACATCGGGTGCTTGTTTGGCGGATGTACTCACATCGTTGTCCAGCCGCACGTGCTACAGGGTAACTAGATGCCAGGTGACAATAACAAGAACTTAGCGCGCTACGTATCGCCCAACCGTTCAGTTCAGCTTGCTCTGGCCGGCAGGCCCTCGCCCCACTTCCTTTTGATGTGCTGGCGGCGTTGTTGGATGCAGCCTGCTTTGGTACTACAGACTCAGGCGAACCAACCAGCTGCGCGAGTCCGCATGCACTTGGCCATACGTAGTCGTTGCCTGTGTCATGCGCGCTCCTTATCGAAGTCGTGCTAATCACTCTAACAGCATGCTGGCAGTGCTATCTACCCGTAGTATTGCTGGTATCATGTGTGCTCCTGCTCGAAGTCACGCTAATCATTTTAACAGCTTGCTGACATGACAGTGTCTTCTTCCCCTATAATACAACGGCCATCCGTAGGTACAAGTTCGTTGGCTACAAGACGTTGGAACGGTACCGCTACTCCAGGTTCCTGCCCCTGGACATGTGGACCGGTACTACCACGCTACACGTAACCATCACGAGCGAGGCAGGCCCCACGCAAACATGGAAGGGGACTCTACGCATCCACCTCACTGATCTCTTCACCCAAATGTGGACGCTGAATGCATGGCGTGTGGGCGCGCTCATTCGGCGCTCTACCTGGACCGAGCTGTCCACCTTCTTCGGCATCTTCGCGACGCAGGCGTGGCGCGTGTACTGGCGCCGGAGCAGCGACGCGAACCTCAAGGGACCCGCGGCGCCCGCACGCATGGTCGGCCACGAGACACTCAGCTACAGCTCCCGCGCCGAGGGCGCACGACGCGAGGACGGCCTCTTCCTGCCGATGCAGTTCTACCCCAGCACTGTCGCGCGCGGGCTTAACAAGCCGAACCCTATAGTCCTGTTTCACGGCATGGGGGTGTCCTCCGACATATTCTCGCTCGTCACGGTCGACGTCAATCTCGTCGAGCACCTCACCGCGCGCGGCTTCGATGTGTACACTCCCGAGCTGCGCATGTCAATCGCCGTGCCGGAGGTCGTCAGCACCCAGAACGGAACCTTCGATATGCACACCATGGCGCTGCAGGATGTGCCAGGCGCGGTAGCCGACGCGTGCGCGCACTTTGCCGATCGTCACCAGCTTAACGTCGAAGACCTGCACGCCAATGTGATGGCGCACTGCGTGGGCGGTGCGGCTTTGGGCATTGCTCTGCTGCACGATGAATGTGCCCACCTGCGCGCGCGACTGAGAAAGGTGGCCTTTTCACAGGTGTCCGTTTTCGTGGAGCCCGCGCCGGTCAACTCGCTCAAGGCGGCGTTGCGGCTCTCCATCGTTCTTCGCTATTCGCCTATCCTCGTGGTTCTCGTGGTTGGGACCACAGGCGCCGCTCTGTGCGCTCTAGCGAGCTACTACTGGTACACCACCGCGCATTCGGTTGCTCTCGCATCCGTCGCGGTCGGCGGCTCCCTCGTGGGGTGGGCTATTTCGCGGGTGGGCTGGCGACTGGGTGGCATCGACGCGGGCTCTTACCACTGGGCACCGTTCGACTGGGCCGCAAGCGCGTGGGCGTGGATCTTGACGCACGGCTCTAAACAGCGCTGCAGCCAGTGCTGCTGCCACTGGCTCACCCTCATGTACGGGCTGCTCTACAACCACGAAAACCTCAACCACAAGACACACGCCGCCATACCTACACTCTTCGGCTTCGGTGGCCTGCGCCTCCTTGCCGAGATGGCCGCGATCTGTCGCCGATGCTGCGTGGTCAGTAAAAGCGACGCGGTCCTGTCACAGGCCATCACCAGATTTGTCAGGACACAGGTACCTCTGTTGCATGTGCACGGCTCGGTGAACCGCACATGGTCGGCGGGTGGCGCGTTCAAGACCGTGGCGTCGCTGAGAGAGGCCGCCCAGGCCCCTGGAGTTAACGTCAAACCCGACATCTACCGAGTCGATAACGTGGCTGGGTATGGCCACCTAGATTGCATGTTTGGCAAGGCGGCCGCACGGGACGTGTTTCCGTCCTTCTCGACGTTCTTCGAGTGAGTTGAGACAAGCGTGGCACTGTCACGATGCCACTTTCTAACGCCGACTGCTCCTGAAAGATTTAGCCCCAGGCCTGGGGTAGGGGATGGGCGGTGTACTCTTTTCATACATCGCCGAAGTGGTCTGACCACAGACCTTCGCACCCCTTTCATGTTTGAAAGCGGCACGTCGAGGTTTCGTCGACCTGGCAGACATCGCGTGCACCAACCGAGACGTAGACGGGGCACGTTTCGGCCCTGGTATTGCGGCGACCCAGGACCTCTCGCGCTAGAGTCTACCCCGTTTATTTGAAAGTTGAAATTTAATTTTCGTTTGACCTTTGTCGATATTCACCATCCGATGGAATTATTTGTTACCATCGCGTCATTTAGTGTGGCCCCCGACGGAACGATTTTTTCCCCATCCGATTTCTTAGTGTGACACAGTGCCGTTCGCGCTAGCGGCTTCAAGCCAGTAATGAAATCGGGTTACCCCCGCTACGATAGCCGGAGTTTTAAGGCGCGCGGCAAGTGTAACGAAGGCGGCCCACGCTGTTTCTTTGAGGCCAACACCAGGTCGTAGGGATGCTGTCGCTCAAACGGGAGTTGATATGCTGTAGTGGCCCCGAAGTAGCTGCCCAGGTGATATTAATGCCTTCTTTGCGGCTAGAGGTGGTATGCTGCTTGTCGTTGTTGTCCTTTACAGGGCCAACACTACAGTGGAAGAGGGCCTCGGTTGCAATGAAATCCCACTGTGGGAGCTGGATATTCGCTGAAAACCTATGACGGATTTCTGGACTTGAAACTTGGAGTTGCCTTTTGGGGGTTGGATTATGGCATTTTGGTGTGTTTGCTTTTGGGAGTGGTTTTCAGTCATCGAGGCACCGCAAAATACATTTCGGTCGCAACAATGGAGGGAGGACAGGACATTGATTCGTCGTTTTAACTTTGATTTGACTCGTGTCATTTGGGTCAATAACAATACGCGTCGCGCCGTATCGAGTACAGAGCAGGGAGGATGTTGATGGTGCTTGTATTAGGACATGGGCGCTTTGATTGTTGGGGGATATTTGGGAGCTTCAATGGTAGACCTTGTCTTCAAGACGAATGCAGCCTATGCGGTCCACTGCCAGCAGCGAGCACCGGCCTTGACAAAGACAGTGCTACTCATATGTCCCGCACAACAGGGTATTGACAAAGACAAACAGCGAGTGCAGTATCACACACAGCGCGAACCGAAAGTCGTGTCCGGGTGGGCCGCGTACCTCAGCGTGTACAGGGCGCCCGAGAAGGGCAGAGCTGGGGCGGACGGCTTGTGTGTGCTGGCTACAGACATCCGTCGCGGTATAATTATGTACCAGGTAGAGGACATGCGTAGGTTAGGAGCTTCTGCGGTTTAACACGCGCGCACGCGCATTTTTATTACAGGACTCGTAATATATATTTTCGGGGCTAAGCCCCTCTAAAGGCTTTACGTGCAAAACTCGAGCTAAACATTGTAAACCCCCGATTGTTCAAAGGTGTCGGGTACTCCATGTGTGGTTACGTAGCATGGCCCTTCACCTTTCGGTTACGTTCGTGTCGGGCTGCCCTCAACGTTTTGTATTATTGCACGAAAGACAATGCGGTGCGTCGACCGCCACAAACTTCCATCCATGGAAAAATCTTACGCGATCGCAATTACACACCCCTATGACATAATATTGGACGAAGGGCTTTGTAGTATAGTAATCCCGAGGCGTGACGAGCCGGTTTGATCGCTCTGAAGCCCGTTTTCTCTTATTTTGGGCGCTCTTGAACGAGTACCTCACTGAGACGTATTAGAAACGGTTGAAGAAAAAACAATCATCGTTTTGCACGAGAAATAGAGGGCATGAACTAAGTTGAGCGCAACAACAGGGACACGAAATATAAAAGTCTGCTGCAGAGAGCGATGGCCCCACAAGTACAAAACACTCGAAGCGAGCGTCTCTTAAAAAACCGGAGTACCTCTTCCTTGTTACGGTCTGTACCATGCTACTCTTGATGGACGGATACGCCATACATATCATGTATCCCGAAGTAGTAACGTGCCAGCACATATCGACGCCGCAGACGCTCCATATTCGCTCTCGCCGGTTGATTAGTGTGCATGCTTTAGATATTCTTGCTGGTGCCTCCCCTGCACTTCCGGGTTTCCTCGTGGGAAAACTCACAGCGAAATTTATACGGCTTTGGACGAAAATGCAGAAACCGTTTTGGAATCCATATTAAAACCCCAACGATCCCCACATTTCCTTTCAGAATGGTAGGACAGACCCCCGTCTACATGCATCATCTACAACCTCGAAGAACACGACACTCCAGACCAACCGGTGCATAACATGCCCTCGTTTTTACCGTGTACTCTCGACCACATCGACATTTCCCCCCTCGTCTCGATCCCCCTCCCCCCTTTGCGCCCTCTGTTCCTTCTTTGGGAGCTCGAGCCAAATTTGACATTTCCCCATACGCTCGTCCTTTTCCACCCTTGTCTCCTTTAATCCTTCTTTGGGAGCCCCCTGTCCCTCCCACTCCTGGGTACACAAAATACAACGCATTGCTGTCGCAGCCGATGCTACCGCTACGAATAAGAAACGAGTCAGGCCGCGACCCTTTAACAACCCAAGCCGTTCACACCTTTATACCAAACGTTGTCATATATCCAATCGTCCTTTCGACCCCCTCAAAAACCCACCCTACTACAGCCCCACCCTAAACAAGCGCCACAGCGATAGCGGCGGATAGAAGACGCCGACTCGACGCTTTCGCGCCTACCTACCCAATAGTCTCTATCCAGTAGCCTCTACCCAGCAGATTCTACTCAGCAGCCTCTACCCAGTAGCCTCTACCCAGTAGCTCCTACTCAGTAGTATCTACCCAGCAGCCTCTACCCAGTAGCCTCTACCCTACCCAGCAGTCTCTACCCAGTAGCTTCTACCCAGTAGCCTCTGTAGCCTTTGCCCAATAGTATATACTCAGTAGACTCTACACAGCAACCTCCGCCCAGCGGCCCCTACTCAGCAGCTTCTACCCAGCAGCGTCTACCTGGTAGCCTCTACCCAGTTGCCTACCCAGTACCCTGGTAGCCTCCACCCAGTAGCCTCTGTTTAGAGACAATGTACGCAGAGTACTCGGAAAACGCCCCACACACTACCAAGGTGTAAAAATCGTAGCATCAACGTTCGCCCCAAGAAACAAAGGAGAATATACAGGAGACGAACAAGCTTGCACGTAATAACGCCACTCTCAGCGGACTTCTACAGCAAAACTGAAAAAAAGTGTATCACACGTAATATACTGTAAACGCATAATCTACTCTATTCGCGCCTACCTAGTACCACCGCTGTGGGCGGAAATATAAGGACCGTTTGGTACTCATGTTTACATATCGACGGTTCCTATATTTCCCTTCCGAACGGTAAAAACCAGTATGGTTCGCACAGGGCGCTCAACCGAGCATCAAACACCTCGATATCGCAACGTAAGGCAACCAACGTCCGACCAAGCAAGCAGCAGCCGGGTCGCAGGCATGAAAGACATTTCGTGCCGTATGGGTGCTTGTAGCTTTGCCCAACAGAAATCGGCAAGCTTGCGAGCTGTTCCGGAAAGTAGAGACGAAACCATCGGCGAGCGTGCTAGCAAATAAATGGCCAAAATCGAGATAAAAACATCGGCCAACGTGCCAGATTGTTCCGCAACAATCGTGACAAAAAAAACGTCAGCAAGCGCGCGCCAGCCAAAAAAACACGCCTCCCCGAAAAGAGAAAACATAACGCTCTTGCGCCACGCCACACCACACCACACCCCCCTCAGCACTCCGAGTAAAACAACACTCAGAGAGGAATCCGGATGCCGCTTTCGCTTCGCTTGCGCTTCGCTTGCGCTTCGCTTTCGCTGTGACCTTAGCAGAGAAAGACAAAACAAAAACGGCCCAAAACACAACTTTTGGTTCTCGGTTCACTATCGTGAGGGGTCAAATCACTCAGCCGGCTCCATTTCCAACGATCCCCTACGCAGGGTGCCCGGTCCGGTATGATCGTTGATCCGGCCGCGTGCGCTCCTTCGCTTTCCCGTCCCTCAACCCCTCCGCCGCCCTAGGTCCCGACACACTGCCGTCATCGGACCTCTTGGGGTTCTAGACTGCCGTTTTCAGACTTATTGGGGCTCTAAACTGCCGTTTTCGTATCTCTTGGGGCTCTAAACTGCCGCTGTGCGGATTTCTTGCGTCTGTAGACTGACATCTGTTTTCAGACCTCGCGGGTCTCTATATTGCCGTTGTCAGACCTATTGGTTTTCTACACTGCCGTGATCGGACCGTTTGGGTCTCCAAACTGCCGGCTTCGGACCTCGTGGGATCCTAGTCTGCCGTCTTCGGGCCTCCTGGGTTTCTAGGGCTTGCGAGGCGTTGCTCCCGAAGCCCCCTGTACATCAAACACATCCCCGTTTTTAAGTAGGTAGCTCGGTTCAACCTGAGCGAGGTGAAGCAAAACGCGGCGAGATTGTGATTGGAAGAGAGGGTGAGCGAGACGGAGCGAAACGCGGAGGGATTGTGATTGGCAGAGGGAGTAAAAAACGACACCAGTGCTTTATCCGACAACGACAAACTAGTACGTAGACAAAAAGCCCGCTGTACACCAACCCCATCCCCGTTTTTGAGTAGGCAGATTAGTTACACTTAGGCGAGACGAAGCAAAAAGCGCCGTGATTGTGAATGGCGGACGAACCAAAAAGCGGCGTGAATGTGAATGGCGGAGGGTGTGAAACAAAGCGGGGTGATTACGGTTCGCGGAGTGGGTAAAAAACTACACCAGTGTTTGATTTGGAGACGTTACACCATGAAGACTATGTACCTGGTTGACGAAAAAACGACATCGGTTTTTGATTTGAAGACGATAAATACCTGGTTGACCCTTCACAGTAAATCCGTTGACGACAAATCTGGCGGTTTTCCAACGGGCACACCTCTTGGCCGTTCAACCAGACGGCGGTCGTGCTTCCGTCCCCTCGTTAAACAACCCTCTCCAAGATACCAGCGCGACAACAAATACAAGCGATTACGGGGGACCATAGCAAATAGGACCTACGGTACACACAAAAGCCTATAGGTTTCTCCATTTTTACTAACAATATTTGGTCCTATTTACTAGTGTTTACTATGGTCCCCCGTAATAGATGAGCAATGCTTCAAAAATGGGCAAAACCTCGAGATCTTAGGGAGAGGGTGATAAATAAGCGTCCCCGAGCCAACCAAATGCATGTTTCTATCCTTTGATCTATCTTCATGGTGATACGAACATAAACGAGTCTTGGGGGATTTATGATAGCCGAACTGCATGGCGTCCGTTCCATATCGAGTTTATATTTTATTGTTTTCCATATATCTATAGTCTACATATCGAGCTCATATTTGGTATCGGACTGGTATCATAGTCTACGCTATCAACCCCTTTTGCAGTCAAAACCGCGCCCACGTTTGTTGGGGGAAAATCTACTTCGAACTAGGGAGGGGTCAGTATGTCTGCGTGATACCAACTTTGGTCGGGTAAGAGTTGGGTAAGAAATCATAACGTAAACAATCGTACTGAAACCGTCAAACCCCTCAACCCAAGGCCAACCTAACCCCCGAACAATCAACGAAAAATCAGGTTAAGACATACCAGGTACAACATAATTTTCCGACCATTTTGTGAAGTTCTAACTTAATCAACTTTTTTCGTCTGTTGGTTGGCCTTTTGGGATATGACGTTCGTCGGGTTAAATACCAACGTTATATTTTTCGCAACCCAAAGAGAGCCGGAAAATCGCAAACACTCCATATCATCGTTACAAAACTATTCAACCCTTACCTCTGATACTGGAAAAAAATCCCCCATGAATTCCAAGTATCTTTCTCGAAAAACACGTGGGTGCCGCATTTACAGGTGTTCAGGTTAATATGTTAAAAGTATACATGCTGTAGTCTAAAACAACAACATATCCGGTCTAGACATGATATATCAGGCATTTTTTCAACGGGGACATATCACACCTCTTGGCCGTTGACCCAGGCGGTTGTCGTGCTCCCGTCTCCTCCGGCCAATTTCTTCTTCCGCTGGTCGTGAAGCACGGCACCCTCGTAGAAGGTTTGCATGTTCGATCGACCCAAAGCGTCGCCTGCTGTGGCGGAAGACTTGTCCAGCTCCCATATCCTTTTGTCCGGCCCGAACACGAACACCTGTCGGCGGGGGAGTTGCAGATATCGTTTCATTAATACTGTATTCGTGGAGCAGTATCAGGGCCATTCCTAAGGGAGGAAGAAAAATGTCACCAAACGTGAAAAGAAAGCGTGATGTTATCGCGAATCGTCATGTGTCACACCGTGACATTGAAGAGAAGGTTCGAAAAAAAAAACATATAAGTTGATGTCACGACTCCTGACGACACGGTAAGAAGCGGTAGTGGTAGTGGTAGTGGTAGTGACAGTGGTAGTGATAGTGACAGTGGTAATGACAGTGGTAGCGGTAATGGTATTGGTAGTGGTAATAGTAGTAGTGGCGGTGGTGGTGGTAGTGGTAGTGGTAGTGGTAGTAGTAGTGGCAGTGGTATTGGTAATGTCAGTGGCAGTGGTGGTGGTGGTAGTGGCAGTGGTAGTGGCAGTGGTAGTGGTAGTGGTAGTGGTAGTGGCAGTGGTAGTGGTAGTGGTAGGGGTGAGAGTAGTAGAGGTGGTGGTTGTGGTGGTGGTGGTGGTGGTGGTAGTGGTAAGGGTAGTGGTAGTGGGTGGTGGTAGTAGTAGTGATAGTGTCAGTGGTAGTAGTAGTGGTGGTGGTGGCAGTGGCAGTGGCAGTGGTAGTGGTAGCGGTAAGAGCAGTAGAGGTGGTGGTAGTGGCAGTAGCAGTGGTAGGGGAGGTAGTAGCAGTAGTAGTAGTAGTAGTAGCAGTAGCAGT
The DNA here is from genome assembly GCA_037833945.1 of Alaria marginata. Lineage (NCBI taxonomy): Eukaryota > Phaeophyceae > Laminariales > Alariaceae > Alaria > Alaria marginata. Next base: position 827 of record JBBMKB010005009.1, on the reverse strand, counting down.
AGCAGTAGCAGTAGTAGTAGTAGTAGTAGTAGTAGTACAGCAGTGGTAGTGGTAGTGGTGGTTGTAGCGGCAGTACTAAGAGCAGTAGTGGTGGTGGCAGTAGTAACGGTAGTAGGGGTGGTAAAAGGAGCGGTGCTAGAATAATAGCAGTAGCAGTATGGATAGTAGCAGCGGTGGCAGTAGTAGTATGGATGGTAGCAGCAGTAACAGTAGCGGCAGCAGCAGCAGCGATGGTAGTGGTGGTGATAGTGGTAGTGCCAGTGGGCAGTGGTAGTAGTAGCGGTAGTGGTAGAGGTAGTAGAAGGAGTAGCAGTAGTGGTAGTGGTGGTGGTAGTAGCGGTAGTGGCCGTAGTGCGGTGCTGGTAGTAACAGTGGTGTGGCAGTGTTAGTGTTAGTGACAGTGGTATTTATTAGAGGCAGCAGTATTAGTGGCAGCAGCAGCAACAACAGCAGCAGCAGCAGCAGCAGCAGCAAACGTGGTTCTGTTCTATGAGATTGAGCAGGGAAGACCGGTCTTGACAGCCCCGAGGGTAGGTTTGCGTCATAGACGATCAGCGAGCCTACAACCTTTTCACAGGTCCGACAGATCAGATCCCTATTCGTGATCTGTGTCTCTCAGGGCAGACAGATCCCTGGTCTGTATGAACTGTATAGCCTATAGACCATGTTGTCTGGTGGGAGCCGTATGATCTAGAGTAGCATATGTTTCGTGGGTTGGATCTGCACTACGCAGATCCTGCATCATCATCGTCATCATCATCATCATCATCATCATCATCATCATCATCACCATCACCATCACCATCACCATCACCATCACCATCACC
>JBBMKB010004898.1:0-17707 GCA_037833945.1 Alaria marginata | reverse complement strand
TCCCCCCTCCACTCCCCCCCCCCCCCCCCCTCGATCTTCTCCTTCTTCTCTTCCTTCTACTCTTCCTCCTCTTCCTCATCTTCCTCCTGGTGCTTCTCCCCCACCCCTAGCCCCAGCCTCCCTCGCTCCCCGCCCTCGTCGTCGTTGTCTCGCTCTTCGTGTTGTTGTTCTTCACCGTCTTGTTGTGGTTGTTGTTGTCGTTGCTGCCATGCAAGCTTGAGTGTTTGCTTGACCGGCGCTGGTATTTTCTTGCCGCCCCCGATAAGTGCTGGACACGTAGCGACGATCCCACACACGGGCTCCCACGAGGTGTCCTCCAAATACGTTTGGCGCGAGCCCGAACGGCCCGCACCGAGGGCTGCTGCACCGACCTCGTAGGCCGCGTTGAACGTGGCGTTTGCGTAGACGTCGAACGCAATAGTCGCCGCGTCGTCGATCAACGTCCTTCTCGGGGTATACCAGTGTAGAGACACTTCCTTCTCTCCATCTTTGCCAGGTCGCGCTTCTTGCACTCTCCCCACCAGGAATGGTGCATCTTCCGGCGTGAAAAACGCGAAACTGCCTAGTGCCCCGTGCTCCAAGATAGTCGCGACCCTCTGCTGGCGCTGTTTGCTTTTGCGAGAGGCTTCTTCGCGTAGGCGCTCGTCGCCTCCGAAGTCGTCTTCGTCCGAGCTATTGTCGTCGTCGAGCGCGTTAGTGGTGTCTCCTTCCATTCCTGCATCATCGCTGTCATCACTGCTCTCCTCGGCGCTGGCGTCGCCACAGAATACGTTGGGGTCACGAGGCAGCCATGCTGTGTCCAGATCGAACGCGCGGTCACCTGTCGATCTTAGAATCCGTAAGCTGTCGGCGTGCTCCTCCTTAATCTTGGCTTGCTTCGACTCATCTGCCAGGAAGACGAACGCAATGTTAGGGGGCAAAAACGAAAATAAAAAACGAGTTTACGACGAATCTGATGCCACGAACTAGACGATAGCATCAGCAAAACAATATTACTTCATCGTACGGCGACTACGTGGTATATGTAATGTGCTGTATTACGCGTTAGGCACTAACGACACAAGTGTTTTCACAATCGAGGATATTCGCGCTATTTGACCGGGTTGTCTTAGGAAACGTCTACAGTATTATCGGCATCATCATCATCATCATCACATCGTCTATGAAGCGACTAAGGGCATCCATGACACTCACCAGCAAAGGTAGCCGGGAGCCTCTTCCACGATGCCTGCTGCCGCTGTTCGATTAGGCTAATTGTGCGGGGGTCAACCACCTTGAGGGAATATGGCGGCGCACCTTCTAACTGCACCGATCCAACTCTCATTAGACGCCAGCCCTTGAAGCCTTCCCCGGTCCCCACTGTTTTCCCGTCCTGACTAAAGCGTAGCCAGTCGGGCTGGTGCATTTTCTCCTTCACCTCCACGAACACGTCGGACCCTTCCTTGTAGATACGGAATGCCTGGAATTTTGTGATGTTGTGGATCCGGCGCGTCACGGGTTGCACCAGGTCCTTGAAGTTCCCAAGGTTTTCCAGCGTGCGGCTACGAACTGGAAGCGTTTCGTACGCATGTCTAAAGAACTCGGCAAGATGCTCCCGTGAGAAGATGTTGTATCCTATCACTGCTCGGGCGAAGCTTCACGGACAAAGGTTGCAGACAGGCATACGACGCACGTCGATGTTGACGCAGGCATTTTCTGCGAGTAGAATTTCTAGTAGTTTTAGAGCAGGATTGTTCTTCTGGTGGTGTAAAGTAGTAGTGAGTAGCAACGCAGCAACGCGAAGACGACACAGATCCCAACCCCTAGCATACGCGTTTGCAAGCAAACCACGTCATTTGGCTTAGATATGTTGATGAAGGATGAGCTGCTTATAATCAGTTGTTTCTTGAGTAACCTTCGGAAACGAACGCAAAGTGTTGCTAGCACGTTAATAAGTATGCGTAGCTTCCCGCCACATAAACAAGCTGCAATACACTGTGATTATATTGTGCCTAAACAACACCACGGGTCAAAGCTTTGTCCTCTTGTTACCAGCGCGGAACACTAGACGTAGCACGATTCATGCGTACTTCGAAGTATATATTGTATGTTTACGTATTAGTATGCGTTATTATGAGGTGACCACCTCCAAGCGAAGTTGACTTCCACACGAGACATTAGGACTTATCATGTCCTCTTCTACGAACCTATTTTTGTTCCCCTATTTATTGAGGTCCGTGCCTTTCCATACTTTATTGAGCAAGATGAAGTGGTCACCAACACGAATGGATATATATACCCGGCGTATGGCAAGCGCTTGTTAGGGTCAGTGATTGCGCCTGGTGATTTTCTTTCCAAATTTCGAAAGAAACTGCTCAGCACACGACTCACCAGGAGAAGATCTGGTCGATTTTGATGTGGGTGTGGCCGACCATCATGAAGCAGAGAGTAACCGAGCTCATGACCCCCCTCGCAATCATCGCGGCCAAGAACCCCATGATGTGGTTGTTTTTGTTTTCCGACACTGTGTTGTCCATCTGTATCACCACATCCCCCAAACGCTTTTTCCCAAACTTGTACCAGAGCTCGCTGAACTGGATAAAAAGTGCGGTGCACACAAGGTTGCTACCTGAAATAAATATCGAGCGCCAGGGAATCTAGCTCAGTTCAAGGATATGATAACACGCATGCAACGCTTGCGCGACTGCGACGATGAGCAGGACGCACGAGATGTGCGTGGCGATGAGCGAGCACAACATGCACGAGGGCAGCAGCACGCGGCAAAATAAAGGGGCAGAGGGGGGGGGGGGTTACTAGAACACAGTAACAGAAAAAGCACCATCAATAAAATAGAAAAACACCTTTCTCCCTCGTACGTCGGCGTCATGCTGGCTGTCATTGTAAGCAAGCCACTCTGCCAAGGACGCATGTAACGTAAGTCGGACATATTATATATACGCCCATGTATACGAGTATCTACTAAAAGTGATTCATATTTTCTTTACACGATCATCATCACATGTCATGTTATCATCGCGTTCCACTGTTTATGCAGTTTTTACAATTAATAGTCACAACAAGCACCCCCCTACCTCCTACGACGAAATGATTAAACACTTTATTCATTGCGTATGTAGCCCTTCCCCTAGACAGTAAATTCCAAGCAAGACAGCACAGAAATCTCATTAATAGTAATAATTGTAAAAAAAGAGACAGAAACACTGCCGATGACCCAACGTGGGCAGTCGACAAACGTAGGTGTGCGCTCTACACCAGTTTCAGTAAACTGAAATGCCGATAGACTGTAGCATCCGTCCAAGGCAATCGACCTGCGTCACACCTGTCCCAAGAATCTGAGGTGTCATGAATATGTTCATGACGACGCCTGCCACAAACACCCCGTAGATCTTCTGGCGCTCAGCGTACCCCCTGTAGCGCAAATGGGTGGGTGTTTGGTACAGGTTATTAGTATTATGCTCTTCTTCTTGAGTCTCGGTATTGGTCCGGCTGTGGTGACGACAATGACGTCGTCTTTCACTCAACAGCAAGGCCGGAGCAACAACAGCATCACACATGGTTTCCGGAAAGAGAGGCGCAAGATAACATTCCTTACTTGTCGTCTATGCCATGCGCATTGTATGCGGCCAGAGGGGTCGCGAAGTTGCTCTGGTTCGCGGCGTCGACCTGGAGATATACCAGCTCCTCAGGCGTGCCATTACTCCTTGCGTGTGCCGCGTCCCTCTCGATACGCGCGCAGAACAGACGGTCGTACGTGACATCCTGCCGAACACATCCGTAACAACGATGTGCGTGTCATAAAATGGATGGGTTGTATTAGTGTATTTTGGGATGGGGTTAGGATTTGTCCCCGAAAACAGATAGAAAAAGATAGGCGCAGCTCCCACTGTATAGTGTGACACAAGGTTTGGCGTAGTAAAAGGTGTAATAATACAGCTCCCACTCAAAAGCGTGACACAAGGTTTGGCGTGGTAAAAGGTGTAATACCTCGACTGTATGGTAAGAAGCGAAATTATTGTTGTGAATCTGTGTAACAACACGTTAGACAGCCGTATTACAGGCAGAAGCTATGAATAGTCGTCAATGAAATTAGAATGATAGGATGCCAAGGGTGGACGGGGTAGCTAACCTGGACGTGGGCGTCGTATTTTTGCTTGATTCTTTCTTTTTCCGCTTCATTCTGTGTGCCCCTGCTTCCGGCCTGCCCGTGGAGTTGTTCCTTGAGGAGGGTGCAGGTCTGACACAGCATGAAGTCACCGGACGGCTTCAACTTCAACCTTGGGTAGTATTCGTGCCAAATCTTGTTGAAGTAGTCGGACGAACACAGAGCGTCGTTCAGACCGCTTGGATCTTTGGCGAATAGTCGGCGTTCTTCGTTCTCGTACACTTCGTACAGCTCCTGAAAACGTAATGAAAAATGCATGCACGGTACAGCAGTCCGGGAGAATGACGGGTACAAAACAAAAGAAGGGTGTATATATCACAATTTCGACGGAAGCAGTAGTATCCAGAACTCGGCTCTCCGTTGAATAGCACACCCTGTTACTTTGCCGAAATAGTTATGAAGCGCTCACACTCTTGTTGTGGAGGTACAGGTAGCTGTCGTCCGAGTTAGGCATTTTCTGAGCGTATTCGTCTTGGTGGTGGCCGAGGAAGGCAACAACGCGGTCCTTCTTCGGGTGATCTCGTGTCGCCCTGATGGTCATGCTAAGAATATCGAAGAACACAGACATACAGAGTTTGGGCCGGCCGAACAAAGAAGCAGCAGAGCAGCAGCAGCAGCAGCAGCAATTAGTTGTTGTTGAACAAGCACAGCGATACGTAAAGTCAACGATTTTTTGCCCGATGCAACGCGAACATGCGCGATACGTATAAACAAGGGACGCATGGGGGGGGAGAAGAGACGTTTCGCCTCCTCTTCTTCTCGATATTTTCAAGTCACTGCGAAAAAAAACTACTACTACTACTGCTGGTATTACTACTATTAATAGTAACAATTGATCCTGCTGCTTTTGTATGAAATATCCTACGACTTGCGCTGGATTTACTGCTACATACCGGTACATATAACACATGCTACATACTACTTCTACGACTATTATTACTACTACTACTACTACTACTACTACAGCAGGACACCTAATAAGAAACAGGAAATCTGGCTCAGAGTGGGTTTATTATTTAGGGAGAGGATGCGTTATACACTTACTTCAGTACTACAACGTCTCGAATTTATTATTTTCCTTTAAATGTCAGCCTGGGTTTGTTATACTGGACTGCTGCTACTATTAATAGTCGTATTGATACCATATTGAAATTTTTGTTACTGCTCCTTATTATGTTCCATATAGCCTAGTGGGCTGGCCTGCATAATATGCTCCACACATCTGCTGGTTGATACCTGGTAGTAATAACCCAAAGCGAGCAATTAAGTACTGAAGAAAGGAGAAAATTCAAAGTCGATCGTCTCTGCGCGCCGGCCATACTGTAACTCGTTGTATTTATTTTCTCGTTTTTTATTGAGTTTTGTATTATTTGTCTTTTCCGCAGCAGCTATACTAAATCCAGTATAATCGTGGCTATGAAACACGCCTTACGGACAACGTGATCCCTCCCGAACCACACCTTATAGGGACGCTGACTTTGGCTTCAAAGAAAGATTAGGCGCAGCCGAATATATTTTGATATACGAGCATATTATTCTCAAATGCGCGTTGTGGTGTGTTTTGGCATCCGGTGGAGATATTCCAGAATTTGGCCATTCTGCAGCCCCTAACGCGTACAACTACATTGCTGCGCTCGGACCGTAAGGAACTCAGGGCTCCGTTAGGGGCTGACATCGGTTGATATACCAGTGCTTGCCGTTGCCGCCGAAATTCAACGTTAAACAACATCGGTAGCGCGAAAACCTGTACGTTTTTCAGGGTGATAATAGATTGATGTTTACAGCAGTAAGTAGTCTCTTAGTCGATTTTCGTGTTGAACCGTGGATCGAGGCGATCTAGCACAAACAAAAACCGATGTTGCGACGGACACAATCTTTCTTCACATACATACAAAGTTCGCTAGAGACGAACTTGTGGTTGATGATGAGGAGATATCACGTTTTTTGTAGACATACTAGAATTTAGTATATGAAATACTAAAAAAATAGCAACAAAAAAAAACATGGTTCGTACCTGCTATCGGCGGAGCTGGACGCACGCGCCCCAGGTGTCTTCTTGCACGCGCTGATCAGAGTCTCGGACACCCCGAAAAGCTTTCGGAAGGCCAGGTTACAGACAGGACTGTTCGCCGCCATCATGCTACCCTTGCTTAGCTTCGCGACAGGGACGTGCTCGATAACGAATTGCTTTCGGTCCGCTTCCCGCACGAGCTCACCAAATCTTTCTTGCTCTTTCCTCAGCAAATCCGCGTTGTACAATAGAGCGCCATCGTCGTCACCGCCGGTAGAACAAAAAAGCGAGACACAGTTGATGCCCCGGCAACATCGCGGCTCAGCCGCTTTTTGTTTGCCCTTGACGGACTCCCTCCACGCAACCTCCTCGTCAGCATCGCGATCAGCACCCCCACCCGCCTCCTTCAGTGCTACTTCTTCTTGTTGTGCCTCTTCTAGTTCCTCTTGCAGCTTCTCCGCGGGCAGTGGGACCGGCCAATTCCTTTTTGAGCGCTTTATAAGAGGTGGTGGTGCTGTTGTTGTTGTTGTTGCACCAGAGTCGTTACTGCTGTTGTTGTTGTTGTTGGTTCCTGTATCCCACTTGAAAAGCGAAGACCTACGCCTCTTCTTCCTCCTCTCCTCCTCATCCTGCCGCCGCTGCTCTTCGTTTGCGTCTTTGACGGGTGTGGGGGGGCCGAAACACGATTTGCCGGCCTCGGTTATAGCCATGGTCAGTCTGTGTGGTGTGTGTGCTTTGTGGTTGTTGCTGCTGTGGTAGTGATATTGTTATTGCTAGCAGGTAGGTGGTGATGCTGCAGCAGATTTTTATGTACAATGCCAGGCATCACAACATAACAGTGGTGTGTTTTGGGGGTACTTTGATTAAAAACCTCTTCGATGCGCAAAAAGTTACCACAGGAAAAATAGAAGACGACGATACGCCCAGGAATGTTTTGGAGTCCTCAAGGGATACGTTTCGACATTATAGAATCAAAGCAGTGCCGTAAATAAGAATGCCAATCTTTGGGGTAGTGTGAAATACTTGATCGTTGTACACCATCCATAAAGATTCCGGAAAGTTCCACGGGTGGTTCTCCGATACGTTATCCCTGTTGGTAGTCTCCCGATCATTTTCTAGGGGTGTGTTTCTTTTTGGTTGCTTATACAGTGCTACTTGAATTAGGTCGGCCCAATTAAGTGCTTGAGGAGATTACGGAATCCAGACTGAGGTGAAAACAAGCTCTTTTCTTCACGCTGGCACAGTTTCAACGGTGGGACTGAGGCACCTGTATGACTACGCCGCCTTTTGGTGAACTGGCTAAAAGCGATGGCGGCGGAGCACTTTTTCGTTCGGTTGATCTTTTTGTTTCTTCCTACATGTAACAATATCCAAGAATCACCCCTCCCTCCTCTCAAATCGGCAGGTTCCTACTACTACTACTCCCCCTCCTCGCCCTCCTCGCCCTCCTGTGCTGCCTCGGTCTGTCTTCGTACGCTGGTGCTTCCTGTTGGTGCTGTCAGCTGTGGGGTTGCTGCTGTTCTGCTGTTGTTGGTGACTGCTGCTGCTTCTTCTGCTGCTGCTTCTGTTTGGTGGTTCTGTTTGGTATTATTGTCCCTCCTCTTCTTCTACGTACGTGCTACTCGTAGTTGTATGTTGTTGTTGTGTGGGTCGACATAGATAGGCCGTAGGTGGTGCTGGTGCTTGCTCCTTTCCTCATCGCAGGGCGTGCCCTCCAGACTATAGTCCACGCCATCATGGCCGCCAACGCCGGCAAGACACGGACACGGCGTGGTAAGGGCAAGGACGTCGCCGCTGGTGGTGGTGGTGCGGTTGATATCGCGGCCATACTTGATCGTCGCCGGTTAGGGGCATTCGAAATACCCCTGGCAAATGTCGCCTTCACCGATTTATGTCGGCAAGTCAATGGCCGGGTTGTTGAAGAGATCAAGGAGAAGATAAGCATGGTCGGCTGGATGCCCACAGCTTTGCCCCAGGTGACCATCCCCGGGCTACCCGCCGATGAGGAAATGACCAGCGACCTAGCCGCAACGCTGAAAGCCTTCGTGTTGGACGGAAACCATCGACTGAACGCGGCGAAGGAGTTCTTCAAGGACGACCCCTCCAAAACCGTCACCTGCCAGTGTTACCGGGAGATAGAAAACACGTTTACGAAGAAGATCATTGCTGATGGTGAGAGATAAACCAACACGCCGTTCGCAACACGTTGCGATTTGAATTATGTTTTCTTTTTTTTTGCTCTTCCCATTTATTATCTTCGCCCTTCCTTTTTCTCTCTCTTCAACTCTCTTAGCTCAGTTTCGGGGTTATATTGCAGGTTCTTCTCCGCCCTCCCCGCTACGGTACATGATATATACGAGTATGATACGCAGAAAATATCCTTGTATGCGTATGTATACAGCTTCTACAACAACAACAACAACAACAACAACAATTAATTACAGATGAATTAACATAGCCGGTTGCCCACGGTAGCGTGGTCTATTAATTTTCTGTTTAATCTTGGTAATACAAAACACCAGGCAAGGGTGAGCTTTTTTCTTTTTATTGTTGCTGCCTTGTTGTCGTTGTTGCTTCTTTCCGGGTGGTACGCTTGGTATGTTGTTGTATTTCTTATGGGTATGTTCCGCGATAATCAAATACCAAACAGTTTTGAGATGGATGGGCTCTCTCCAGCGAACAACTCAAGGGCCAAGAGGTAACGTTGTATTGTACCAGGTATTTAATACGAGTAGTGCCTTTTTAATCAGCGTAAGATATATACTTACTTGTATAGAGGGATTTTAATACGATATACCACACTACCTCCCAACCACCCCCCCCCCCCCCCAAGCCGTCATGAACAAAAAATTAACCTAAATTATTTTGTTATTTATTTTTACTGTGACATGAGAGGTGTACAAAGAAAGGCGTGTTCATCCCGTGTCGCTGTTGTTGTTGTTATAGTAGTAGTCGTAGTGCTGCGTGCTTTTTATCGTTGGTAATGGCGTATACCATAAAGGCAAGTATTAATAGTATGTCATACCAGTACTCGTGGTAGTGCGACTGCTACTACTACTACTGCCGGTGCTGCTGTACGAACGAGTACGGCTGCTGCTGCTGCTGTTGTGCGAGCCAGTGCCACTTTCGTGTAGGCCCAAGAGGGGGAAAAGGATGAAAAAGAGCTACTCTGCTGTATTAATAGATGATAGTTTAATACTGTTGAGACCTGGTACGGGTACGGGTTCTTGAAGCATTGAGTTCGGCTTTCCTTGATCGTGATACTTCCGAGTGGGCAGCCAGCTGGCTGCTGTGCTTTTGCTAATGGCTCGTTTCAGATTTTCTCCCTACATCATCACAAACATGTTATGTCTTCAAATAGTATGGATCTACTTAATGTTACCCCCCAATACTATAATATATATATTATTTAGAGCTCAAGTGGGGCAGACGCCGTAACAAAACGGTGCTCCTCTCCCGTACGTACAGCATACATACATGTCTCGAAATATATGTGCAAAAAACACACATAGAAACTCCGACGATTTCAGAGCCCCGAATTCCCTCCCTACTCCTATCCCAACTATATTTGTCTTCACAATCGGGTTTCCAGTTGTGAAGGCGTGAAGGAGAAAAAAAACCTGACAAGTTTAAGCCTAAACAATGCTACCTCTATCGTCATACCAGGTATGGCGCGCCTCTTCGACGCGGCACAGAGAGTGTACTACTATCAATAAGATGATATGGAACTACAGGGTCCAGATTGTCGTCGGATGTACGGTGCTGCCGCACATTGTGGCAGTTGTCGACATTTGTTTAGCTTTTCAAGGTATTCTTCCTGTTAGCTCAAAGACGATTTTTTTGATACGCCATACTTGCCAGTACCCTGCCGCATTCGCGCACCCTCTGTTTTTGGTACGCACTACACCTCCCACCATCACGTTGCAGAGCCGAAGGCGGGCGTCAGTCCGCCTCGGCGAAGACTAAATATATATATACTACTTGTAGTGTTACTTCCCAGTGTTACGATTTTTACGCGTTTGTTTGCGGCTGACAGCTCACAGTTCATTTTCCAAACTTCTCGATTTCCAAGTTTCCTGTTGGACGCCAACAACGCGAGTTGTGGACTCGCGGTGCGCAAAATAACATCAAATCACCCTGCAAAGTTTTGGATTTTGAGCCGCGTAAACTAAAAAAACAGAGTTTTAGACAATTAAGTAGAGTACTTCGAGCCTATGCGTAGACGTACTTAACCCTTTTGGGACACGTGTAAAGCGATAAAAAAAAACGACAATTGCGCCATTTTCAAGCGTCTACAAGTAGCGTGAGCGCGCAGCAGAACGAGAAGAAGCATGCTGCACCCATCCCGCGCGAGTGTTGGCATTGTCGTAGTTCGGACACAGAGTTTATCGTCGCCAACGAGCAGTGGCCAGTGCCGTATTCGTCGATTTTCGTCGTCAATCTTTCCCTCTGAAGCCGCTAACGGGTTAGCACCGGGTAGAACTAGTACTACTACTACTACTAATACAATATACTACGGTTCTACTACTACTGCTACTACTACGGCTACTACTACTGCACCTCCTACTACTACGACTACTACAACTTTCTCCCTCCTACTACTGCGACTAAAGAGATGACTCCCACCCATCGTCCACAAAAACACACAAGCTGACGACGGTTATAAACTTCCTGCAACGCGTGCGTAGCCACATCATAATAATAAAATCTACCGATACTTAACCTATGTGGTGGTGATATGCATGCCGTAGCAGTTACCTAGACCTACACGCGCTTTCGGTCCTTCCCCTTTGTCTGGGTGCGCCGCAGCGTGCAACGATGTGCAGGCGACGTTTTCCAAGAAAACAACGTACGACAACGTCTTTTTTTACTCGACGATGACAACGGAGGTGTTGAAGAGAAGGACGACAACCTCCAGGAGCCGCCACAACGACGTTAAATCCCCGGAATTAAGGGCCTGCTGGGACGAGGTGTGTGTTCTTCTGCTCGTCGTCTTCTGTCCGCATCAGGTAGTGAGGCGGTGACATGGTTTCATGTCTGTCTGCGGGCGGAGTTAGAAATACGTAATACGCAGGTATTTCCGTTTGCGTTTTTGTCTGCGTACTACATTACAATGTGTCTCCGTGATACTTCAGATCACCATGCCGGCGCAACAGTAATTGATGATCGAGGTACACGCGAGTGCTCGGTCGTTGTTTCCGTTCTTTTATCAAGTACTCTATGGTAGTAGTACTGGCAGGCGCTCTTGTCAGTTTTAGCTTTTTTAGGTGCCCCACCGACTGTTTCCTTGACGATGAATGGTACTTACTCGCGAGGCACGGATAGAGTACCAATTACGGGTACTGGGGACTCTTCCGATTGTTGCAACTAATACCACGGGATGGCGTTGCGGCGATATTTCTGCCTGGTATTTGTCGATCGTTCGTCGTGCGCCTTTCAGGTAGGAGGACGGGGGACGCCAAGCGACACTTCGCTGCGCCAATGGCTTGAAATCCTCAAGTCGTTCAGCTCTGAAGCTATGGCAACACTGAAGAAAATGACGGAGGCCGGTCTGACCGGGTTTGAGCGCATTACGAAGAAGTTCCTGAGCGGTGTGGAATTCCGAAATCTGAGTGGGAAGCCGCTTGAGCAAGCGCTGGTTCTAGAGATTTACGCCAGGTAAAGTTTTGGCATCAACGACGCCTGCGCCCGGATATTAATGTTGTTGTTGTTTTTGGTGGTAGTTTTTTTGTTGTTGTTGATGTAAAGTTACTGGCGCACCTTAACCCGTTTAAGGTTTCTCTCGCTCGTCTCATTCTATGCTCACTTGGGCAATGTGTGCCACAAGCACTATGATATTGTTATAGGCTTAATTATTGAGTTATATGCTACCTGGGCTTTTACGTTGATAGCAGCCTAGGAACCTATATAGTTGCAGTGGTATTGCATCAATAATTACCCTCCCGGTCCACACGTATTTTGAGGCTATTATTATTGGCGATGCTATAGAGTATGGGTCGCCCTCGAACACATGACGACGTATAGTTATCTCTCCCTGTCTTCCCATTTCCTAATGGTTTTGCAGGTACCCCAAGGGTACAACCAAGATCGATCTGCCGACGGTCTTCAAGCAGGCAAAGGACGTTGCAAATTGGATAAAGGGCATCGAGTTCATCGTGCCTAAGGACCAGTGGTCGGTCAAGCTGAGGGGGTATGTGTTTGTTTCTCGATGCAGATTTTATTGTATTTGAAGGTTGGTTACCCTCATGTATTGCAAAAGGCGTTAACACTGTTATGTAGGGTTGATGACCTCGGAAACAAATAAATATTCGTCCCTCCTGCATCATCATGCCTGGCGTACGAAAATAAATAACTCCTTTTGCGAAGATTATGCATTACGGCAACGTCTAGTAGCCAGTGCCGTACGACGCCGGTCATATAACGAAGTTTGCACGTGGTTACCTTCGCCGCGTTTTTTCCGGCGTTTGTCTTGGAGATCGCCGCATCAATTCCGCCAAACACACAACTGATTCCGCAATCACCTCGACCGTTGTCCCGCCGCACCAACAGCAAGATCGATGAATTCGGTTTTGAGAAGATCGGCCACTACCCGACGTACATCAAGCCGCACATGGCGGACATCGCCGCTACGCTCCAAACGCTGGAGAAAGGGCTTCCAGCCCACGCACCGACACTCGACCCGGATACCGCCCTCCTCGTCCAGGCCCAACCACTCATGCAGATCCGTTCAGTGAGCCAGTAATCTTTATCGTTTTTGAACGCGACCCAATGAAGTGTTACGTTGAGGTTTCGAACCAAACAGGGGTGTACCAGGTTAGGGTCATTCCTAATCAAGACAAATACAAATATTTCGGACCTTTTAGAGCTATAACAGGTGTCCCGCCCTATATATATAAAGAAAGGGGGTACATATACAAGGAATGCATTGATTTTTTTTGTTGTTGTTGGAGGTAGAGGGGGGGGGGGGGGTTGATGGCTATTATGAATTAAAGCTGCAACATTTCTGACATATCACGATTTCAACATACAAGCACGTGTTCTTGTCAGGACTGGAGAGACAGATTCTATTGATTTTTGGGCGTAAAACGATTTTTTTTCCCAACCCTAACCCAAAATATCACGATTCGTTAAAACGTGAGAGTTTTTTGTCCGATTCCTACAATATTATTTGGGCGTTAGGAACGACCTTCATTATTATAATACGCACCCGGCACGAAGGTTGAAAATTTTATCTTCGAGACTAGTGTTATTGTGGCCGTACCTGTTTGTCTTAAAATTTTGTAACGCGCGGTCCCCGCCTTTTTCTCGATATTATTTGTATGGGGTCTTCCTGCGTGTGACAGACGCTTGTCGAGGACGCAAACCTGCGGACGTTTCTGGAAACGTACGAGAAGAGGTACGAGGAAGCCAAGAACACCATCAACGCCCTCAAGCTTCAAATCGTCCCCCCTACCGCTCATGGCGGAAAGACCGCGGAGAAGAGCCGTGAGGATGACGAGGAAGACAAGGACGATGGTGATGGCGACGACGACAATGCCAAAAGAGCCCTAATTCGGTGTGCTTTATGCAAACCGCCCGCGACTGCGAGGTACGTATTGTGCCTATTGAGTTGTGCCAACAACACAAATGACATTGTATATACATCGCTACTGGTACTACTGCTCAATGTGACGAACCCCGACGAGCGACCACATCGAAACCCCCTTTCCCAAAACATCTAAAAATTTGACTGAAGTCGGCCCTCACAGCAAGAAGAAGAGTTGATTAACACACCTACATTTATTTGCTTACTTCATCCCTCTTCCTGTGATTTCCCCTTATTTGGATGATGAACAGGTACACCTGCATCACCTGCAAAGCTATCCACATCGGCGATTGCGCAGGTGCCAAGACGATCGGTGACGATGAACTCTCGAAGGACCGGGCATGCGTCGATTGCACCAAGACAAAGAACGGCGCAGGTGCCAAGAGACAACAAGGAGTCCAGAGTGAGGACAGCGAAGGCGAGCCCTCCAGCCCCTCGCGGAAGAGGGCGTCAAAGAAGGGGAAGAAAAAGAACACGGGCGCTACGCCAGGGTCTTCCTCAACACTGCCACTGCTCCCGTCGTCTACTGGCTCGGACGGCGGCGTCAAGGTTTTGCGCAGGTGGGTGATCACATACATGCAAGTTTCGACGGAAAGGAGGACCAGTAGTAGACGATGTATGTCGGTTTCACCGTCCTTGTTAACAGTAAAGCGTGTTGAGTAACGACACAGGTAGGAACGAGACTTGTATACAGTAGGCGCACTTCTGCGGAAACTTACAGCGTTACTGCTACAAAGCGCAACGTTCTAAACGCTCCCTCGGAGTTAAAGCTATCGTGTGTTTCTTGATGATGGTAATAATGCTAAGTGTGTCGTTGCACGAGCCATTCAGAGGTTAGGTCACAACTCCGCCGTTCTTTGCCTGTTCTTGTACTAAATACGGGTCTTTAGTAGTCCTTGCGAGACACGCGCGCGTCATCCCTCCTTTCATTTCGACAGGGAGGAGAACACCTGCCTGCACGAGGCCATGCCACTGGCTCCAAACTTCCCGGACCACTTCCCTAACCTCAAGCTCAAGCAACGTGCTATGTTGGTGTTCATCTCTCTCAACCACCCCAACTACGCGCATCTTCTCCAAGAAACGAGCACCATGTCGACCTTCCTCAAGAGGCTCTTGTACTACATCGGCACGGAGATGGTGCACCCCAAGGGTACAATGATCGTGTCCTTGCCCATCCCATACTTCAAGCACGCAAGCCGGATAGCCGGTAAGCTGAAAACTGTTGATCGACCATGGTGCATGTATTTACGATGTGTTGCCAATTTCAGTATGGATCGGCGGTGTGTTAGCCGGCCACAGTGGGCGAAAAACTACTGCAGTGGTTTCAAGATGCCCTCGATATGCCCTTCCCCTCCCTACGCGGCACAGCAATATGTTCAACCTAACCTAGTTTATGTATGGTGTTTTCGACTTCCTCTGTTCCCTCCCCTGGGGGGCGCATGCGCAGAGTTTCTCCAGCAGCCCGGGCTCGGTCTCGTTGTCGAGGACTACGGGTTGATGGTCGAGTACGGTTCGAGGGGAGGGGGGCTCACAGCTGAAATGAAGAAGAAGCACATCAGCGGTTGCTTCGACTACTACCTCATCGCACACACCAACGCCACCAAGGGCGGCGGCTCGACTTTCACATGCAACGAAAAAGTGACGCCGCAGGTTTTCCTGGGTAGACAGCATGTAGCCCCCAAGGCTCTCAGTCCATCCGAGACGACCCCTCGTATTTCACATTGCTTGATGCATGATGTGCCGTACAAAGGGCAACAGCGAGCCTTCCACAACAATGTCGCCCGCTTTGGCATTCTACGGTGAGTTCGGGTGGTTGGTCCGTTCATACTTACGGTGAGTAAGGAGGGGGGAGCGGGGGGGGGGGGGGTGGCCCGGTGGGGGGAGGGTTGTCGGTTTTCCTGTTCTAGATGTTATAAGAACCAACATCCGTGCGAAACGCTTTCAATAAAAGGCGCCCGGGTGCCGTCGTTTATTCGCCTCGCAATGTTTAGATTCACCAACCAGGGAGATTCTGTCGTGACGTTCAGCGCGGAATCGGACGGTGTGATCGAAGAGGCGCTCGACCTCGGGAGGAAGGTGGAGCTGTTCGTTGGGACTGGTGGCGACGCACATGAGGACGTGGCACGCCGTGTGGAGAGTGCGTGGGAAACGCCCTGGCGCGAGGGCAAATTCGCGGTGAACGGGGGCTTTACGTAGTACTTTACATTTGTTTTGTTATTTGCGTGCTCTGCCATGTATTTGCAAATTGTTTGGCGTTGTGGGATGCTGCGAGTGTCGACCAGCCCCCATTGTTTTTGCAGGTCGTTCGTGCCTAGTTGCGTGTCTCTCACCCTCGAGTGCATCTGTAGGGGTTAGGGTTTACTAGCTAGCTCCTTTGTGTGATGTTTCGGTATGAACCGATGAGTTTATTGTTTAGAGCACAGAGTCTCGTCATAACTATGTGTTTACTTCTGTAATTACACCAGTAGAAGTAGTAGCAGTAAGGCTTTCACTTTTACTCTACTTTTTATACATATTTTAAGCGGGGTTATTCAATGGATCCGTCAATCGATGCACACCTAATATCTCTTACAAATCCGTTCACACCCACGACGTTATTTGTCTTCTATCACGCACGCAGCGAGACATCTCAAGGAACAGCGTCACGTGCATCGGCCCGGGCTCTCTACCGAAGGACATCCCAGTGGACACGACGCCAGGACGCGTGGTCCGTGAAGTCGGCGCGAACCCGTCTCCCGAAGAACTCCTCCGGCAAGCAAATAATCTTGCTGCTATCTTCGGGTGGCAACTGAAGGTGCCTTCACTTTCGGGCGTACATGGTATTGTGGCTTTGGTATGAGCGCTGTGTTCTGTTCCTGGTCGCGAGGATTCGCCCCCCTTGGCCGAAGCCGTCATTTCGGTAGACTGTCTCCAATACGGTTTTAGTTGTAATTTACCAGCTCTGGCAGTCTTTGGGGCGCAATTTAATATGTGATGTGCGGAGGGCGGTCGTAGTGTTGAATACTACTTTACTATTTGCCGGTTGTTGCAAACGACCACACCCTGCAACGTAGCGTGTGTGCATCCAGGTAGAAACAACACGGAATGCTGCTTGACGCTTATCACTCCACAAATATTCCTCCGCTGGCTGCTTGTTTGCCCGTAAAACAACGTTTCACAGATGAACGAATCCGAAAACGTTCGATGCTTGCATGCCTTCGAGGGGAGAGGTTACGTTTCTGCCAGCGCCGACATCCCCATATGGGGCAAACCCGTCATCTTCGACACGCGCCAGGACGCGCTCGACTCGCTGAACCCCGAAAAGGATGGAGTAGACCTTCAGTTCGTGCGGCTCGTACTCGTGGCGGACTACCATCTCCTGAAACGCATGTGTGTCCCCGCCAAGGAGGTCGTAACATCCGCACAAGCCGCACTATATATTGAAGTGTCGCCGACCTGCCCGGCGTTCTACGCCATGTGGGACGAGAAGAGAGCCAACACAGCACACGAACTTTGCAGCAACCTCAAGCGATCGTGGATGCGCGACGCTCTGGTGAAACACTTCCAGGACGGGGCCGGGGGAATGGCGGCCCCCCTCAAGATCCAGCTGTGCAAGCCCATCGAAGGATCGCCTGGGGTAGGTCCTATGGTCAAGGTCCATCCTGGCGTAACTGTTGTCCGCCGTGGTTGGTGCGACGAAGACGACGTTGACGCTGATGAAGAGCCGGGGGCGGCGGGGGCTAAGGGGGCGGCGGGAGCGGCGGGAGCGACACGATCGGTGGATAGTGTCGCGACGGCGGAGGAAGCGGAGGGCGGGGGAGAGGGTTGATGGGGAGGTGGGGGGCGGTGCCACGAAGGCGACGTCGACGTTGACCATAAGCCGGGGGCAGCGGGGTGGTTAGGGCACGACAAGTTCGACATAGTCTGCCGACGACGTAGGAAGTGCGGCAGTTGGAGTAGGGTGTGTGGG
>JBBMKB010004787.1:0-17708 GCA_037833945.1 Alaria marginata | reverse complement strand
TGTATTATCTTGCCTTTTCGCGTCTGTGTCCGCGGACAGCTGTCCGCGGTTGTTATTGGCTGTCCGCGGACACAGCCGGGGCAGCCGCGGAGGGTGTCGACGGCTACGTCCTCGGACACATCCGCGGCTACGTCCGCGGCCACATCTACGGCCACGCCCACGGTTAAGTGTATGTCCACGGCTACTTCCGCGATTTAGTCCGCAGCAATGTCCGCGGACGTGTCCATGGAAGACCCTTGCATGTAATACAGGCCCACCGCACGCTCGTGCTGCGTTTTCTTTGGGACCTGATCCCATTTCCAAGTGGCCTTCGGGGATCTGACTCCTGTCCGAGAGCGTTCCCACTTTCCGACCTGATACCAACAACAGCGAGCAGCCGAGGGCGACCAAACCATGTCCTTTCCTGGTGCGGAAGCGGAGCGCCTCCCACGCTACTAGCGCACTCATATCAGCATGTCCACGGAGTTAGCCGCGGACATTCATATTGGCCGCGAACGTCACCGTGGACACAGCCGGGGACATGTGCGTGGACGTCCGTGGTCGTGTCCGCGGACGTCCCCGGCAATTAGTGCCTCGGACGTTTGCGGATGTCGGCGAGTGTATCCGCGGCTAGCCGCGGACGTCCACGGATACAGCCGTGGGTGGACCGCAAAAATGTAAAATAATGAACATCTCTCGCTTTTTCCTCCTATTTGCCGTCCAATGGGTCCTACATATTGCTACAACAAGATACCAGGTACATGTACCAAATGGATCCCTCCTACAGCTAATAAAAGCCGGTGTCGCAAGCATTGAAAACGAGTCTGGGCCAACAACAATCTCTGTTACAGTTATGTGCTGATGTTTTATTTTTTACGCGTCAGTTATTTTGTACCAGGTATGATATGATCGTACTCCTGTTGTTGTCGTTGTTCAGTACGCGTACTGTCGTGTACATATTTTAATATAATGTTGAAACCTGATGTTTCTTCTGCGCGCATCGACGACCTCGAGCATTTTACGGCCGGTACAAAACAACGTTACCAGGTACCAGGTATGTACGCACGAGTACTTCGACCGTTTGACATGATAGAGCTGTTAGTACTACTTACTGTCTTACGGTGGATGTGGACGAGGTTCATAACCTCTTACGGTCGATGTGGTGGCGTGCGTATCAGCGCAATGCTGATGTGTACGCGATGTCAAGCTCACTTGCAGATGGCCGGCGAAAATACAGCTGACGATGGCGGCTAACGCTCAAGTTTGCTGTAAGGTGAACTCGGTCGTAGAGTATCAAGCTCTCCCGTATAATTGATGGTGTAGACCCATGGTGTTGGTGGCCTGAACCCGGTGTATTGATATGTTGTGTCCAATAGAGTTAACTGATGAGGGACTGAACGTAAGTGACCGGGTAGACGCTTGATGCACCTGCCTCCTGGTCATGAATAAAACTGAAACAACCGTGACCCTGATGCAAGATCCCTTACTCTTATTAATATTGAACAACAAATATCAGGATACGTAATTATAACCCCACGATAATGTTTTTAACTGGGCCACAAGGGTACTGATCTCGAGAGTCCAGATCAAATCTACGTACGATACGCGAGTAGATCAAACATGAGGTCACTGCTGTGTATCATGTATCGGCACCAGGTGCTACTGTAGGTACACTACTAAGCTAGGTGTGGTATATTCTCAGGGGATTGCCTATCATACAACACGCACAGCACAGCATGATATCCTGTTGTTGCATGTACGTACTACTACCCGATATGTTTGCGTTATCCAGCATTGAACGAATGGCTACACTATTACTGCTGTAACGAGTACCATCTCTAATATACTGCTGCTCTACGCTGTAAAAGTAGACATTGCACATTTGTTTTGTTTTTAAAGTTGCTTCTTCTGCGCATGACAACATCACGAAAAAGCCCGCCATACATAGGTTGTTTTGGACGGCTTGCTTTTGGCATTTGTAATTTGCCTATTGCATCGAAAATCATCGTTAACGACCTCAGCCCTCTGTCCGCTCTACACTCTGTAATAGCTGCTTCCTTGAGCGAGCGCAGCGGTCGCCGTATAGCCGCCCGCGGAGGGCAGCCTAGTACGACATACTGAAGGTGCTGGTGTAGAGCATCGACCCTCTCGAATATAACTGTACCGCATAGACTGTAATGGTATACGTCATTAACAAGCACACGGCCCGCGTCTATGCCGGAATCCGCGAAACTATTCTCGATAGCCTTCAGGCACGCCAAACTACCCCCGTGGGCAAAAAACAAATTTATGTAGTACCTCCCCAGTCGCGCTAACTTCTGCTATACGCCTTCATCCCCAAAACCGTCTTCGAAATTTGATAGTACTGACGGATATGTTCACGGATACTCAGAAACGACACACAACACGCCGTTGGCTCTTTTTATTCGCCCCAAGGTACGACTGGACCAACGATCGGTTATTCATTCGCCCATACTTAAACACCGCCGTTTCATCGCCCCCCTCAGGTGCTCCGTCTCGAAAGGGATGCGTGGTCAATGGTCAAATTACTAAGGCAAGCAACAATGAGTACGCCCCCCCCCCCCCCTCAGGGCGAGCTGGAATAAGGCGGGATAGCGTAGTCGACGAAGTATGGAAGGATCTAGGACGAAACCAAGAAGTAATACTGTCCATAGACAAGTTTGGGGGGTACAAGACCGAAGTAAAAGAAAGGATAGAGGTAAGGGAAACGCTAGCGCTAATAACAAAGGTGGATGAGGAAGAACATTTAGAGATATACGGGGGGTTAAAAGAAGAGATAAGAATGAAAAAGAATTTGCACGACCCAATGGACTACGCGAAAACGCTGTAACTGCGTTTTCGTGCAGGAGATCTGGACCTGCCAGAAAGAAGAAAGAGGTACACCAGTAGTCGGTTAGAGGAGGAGGAAGGTGCACAGAGCTGCCCGTGTGGTAACGCAGAAGAGAGTAAATCCCACATAGTGGCAGAATACGAATTGTACAAGGAGGAACGTATAGCGTTAGAGGAGGAGATGAGGGAAATTGACGGATGTGACATGGAGAATTTTGGTACATTAGATAGAAGCGAGAAAACGATTGCTATCTTAGGAGATAGGTGGTGGCCACAGACGGCCAAACAGGAAGGAGATAAGATATGCAAACACTGTTATGTAACATATGGAAGAAGCGTTTTGAGCGCCCAAATATTGTAGGTGTCTCTATTAGGAATAGGAACGTTGCTCCGTCTCGAAGGGGATGCGTGGTCAATGGTTAAATGACGAAGGCAAACAACAAATGAGTACGCCCACCCCCCCCCGTCTTATGCGTGTGCGGGTGTTTCAAGTGTACTAAACCTTAAAATGTTCACCATCGGGCTGTTCATGAAACGGAGAAAACAACCCTGGTGAGAACCAGAGAAAACCTAAAACAAATATGTCCAGTATCAACGGTGTTGGTCAGGCACCCCCCTCCGTTATCATAGTACACCATCCCGGGTTATGAAAACTACAACACGCATAAATAAGTACCAGGTATCACACAGCGTGGCGTATTCTAAATATAGGATATCAAAACGAAATTAAGCCGGCCCAAAGCTAGCAACGAAATATGCCGAAATGAATGGGGAAATCAGCAGTTCTAACTTAATAGTGTGATCGCGGGGTCTTAGCGCGTGGCTCGTGTTGGCCGAAGACCAACACAAAAAGGCACCATGAACGTGCTAATAACTCCCTTCTGAAAAACACAAACGAGCCCTTCGCTTCTGTGTGCCCCCCTGGCCCCACCCGAACTTGATTCCACCCAGACCCGATCCCAACCGGGCCGAGCCTTCCGAGCCTAGGGTGCGTGTTTGTGTTCTTCACATTAAGCTGATATTTCCACCCTTCTACACCCGTCACAGCCAAAGTCCGTGCCGACCACCCCCCCTAGGGAGACAAGCATTTTGGTAACCAAGTACGATACAGATATTCACGTTGCGAATGCAACAAGGAGATTTGGCCATGCAATACCAAACGCAACGAATACGAGGGCGGAACATATGGAAGCCACCACACCAGACTACGTGTAAGGAAGAATACACCAGATAGGAAAGAAGAGACGAAAATGGGGGGGAAGGGGATAGAAAGAAAGATAGAAACAGGGAAGCAGGGGCGGGGGGGGGGTGAGAGGCACCCAGGAAAAACAAACTGGGCGTCAAAGAAGACGGCAAGACCGAACATGACCCACAATTTGAGTACCCAAAACCTAAAAACACGCAACAAAGTAGATAGATGATGTCTTCACCTAACCAGCGTCAGGGGGCAGCAACCATACCGGGCTTCGAATGCACCTACTGCAGAAGTAGGAGCGTTCCCGCATGGTCTATCAACTGCTGTTCACTGTTGTGGACGCCGGAGGTGCCCAAACTGCCATTCTCGCCCCCGCACGCATTTCCAAAAACGAAAATAATAGCATCACAAATGAAGGGAAACGTAGCAACCACTCAGCCGGCGTCGTTGACGCACCCCAACTGGGCTCCGCAAGCAACTACGAGTACCGCAGTTGTTTTCCCCCCTAGCAGGATTGTTGCGTAAAATAGTTTGTCGCTCGAATGCACGAGAGTATGTCACTGCAGTACCCGTTCCAGGTCGGCCAGTTATACAATGTTTCCATGCAGAGTACTGGCCCTCTGATAAGAAACCTATTTCTTGGTTTTTGCAATATGTTTCACTTCACAAAGGGCGTGCCCTGCATGTAACAGCAGTCGAAATTATTGTCTTCCTGGAAAGGTGTAGGGTAAACTTATTTTGGATACTATTTCGCGTGAGGAGGACGGGAGTATGTACATACTGTGTGTCAGACGACGGACATGGCCACGAAGCGACGTATACCTGGAATGGAAGGCATGGGGATTGCCTCTTAGCTGTTAAATCTCCAAAGAATCACGTAGCTACATACGGCCAGCAAGTTTACCGACGACAACACCACCGTGCTTACGTCAAAGCCCTGGATCGATAGCAGGATCACCTCAGCGGTTTCGATGCCTATCGGCACCAACACAAGCAAAATTAAAGCAGCTTTAAAAAGAAAAATACGACAACAATGTCTACAATCAACAATATCGGGTGAGGTGTCGCCATCAGGGATCCTATGTGTTTTCCATGCAACCATAGAAACACCACGATAAAAACCGTGTTGACGTATCAAACGGATTTGCTTTGCTACTAAAACCAATTAAAAGCCGAAACCGCAGAATAGTCCATAAACCATAGCCCCCCCAGCGGAAAAGGATATGGCGCTCAGCACCCTGAGAACCGGATGGTTCGATTCTGCTGCCAATAACATTAGTACCATGACTGCGTACACGGACAACGCTTGAAAGACTGCCCCGATCTGCCCAGAAATCGTCAAAGACCGTTCTTTCTGGGCCACTCCGTTCGCAATAATCACAAGCGGTGACCCAAATGCCTCCAGCGGTAACTCGTCGCTTCCACGGATATAAGAGAATAGACCCAGCATCACCATCACAACCAAGCCCACCGATTCCATGATTGCAGACGACACGAAAACGAATTCCCTGCCGTCCTCAATCCTGAAAGCATCCGTAGAGATGGCGTTTGCTACGCTCAAGCCCACCTCGAGCACGCCAACTACCAGCGCGCTTAGCTGACGCCGGCGGCGTGGTATTAGGCAACAAAGCGTTTCAGTAGCGAGAGGGTCCTCCTCCCCCTCCTGCTTCTCCTGCTGCTTTTGTTCCTCCTCCTCCCCATGATTCTCCTCGTCGTCCTGCTTTTCCTCGTTGTGCTCGTTCTCGTCTTCCCGCTTCTCTTCCTCGTCCTGCTGAGGGGGTTGGGGAAATGACACACCTTGATAGACTGGCGCAACTTCTACTGCTCCTGGAGGCCTTGGTGGGTCCACGAGCGCAGGAGGTGAGGGATAATTCGTGGCTGGTGAACGTACTCTGGCAGGTACAGGCAAGACGTTTTTCAAGGGGGTATACCTGCAGTACTCCACTTAGTAGGCTGGTTCTAGGAACTGTCTTCGTTATTTCTTGGAAATAGTATCGTACACTAATAATAGCGGCGAGATACCGAGTTTCCGACCGGAAATACCTTGTAGATACCCGTAAGGTTTTTAGAGTTGAGTTAATACCTGGTACAGCAGTAGGTAGCCCGTACGCTACCAACGCTAAACCTCCTGCCGCGTCCACGAGGTCTGCGTCTCTCTCCGTGTGTCCCCCTCATCGAACGGCGGTTGGGAACGAAGTCAAGATGCGCAGTTCCCTTAGAGTGACGGCCTCGGCGGTAGTGCATGAGGCTTGCAAAAGTCGAGACTTCGCTGATCGAGTTTGCTCTTCCCTCAAAAAATCGCCAGAACTGGAGAAACAGGTGACGGGTTTTGTTAAACGAACCGTGACCGACAATATGGATAAGGCGCGTGTTACCTTGCTGAAGAGCTTGAAGAGCGAGATACTTCAACTGTTGAAAGGGTCTCTCAAGCCCGTGACGGAATCGTGGCAGGTGATTCAGCGTCGAGTTATATCTCAGGCAACGCCCTCGGGTCCACCCCCGAAACTGTAGATTGTACTTGATAATGTGCCCGAAGGATTCGGAAGTATGCACCTGGTATACTTTATCCCGATTCAGAGGTCTTGACCCGGTACAGTAGTTGTCTTTGGCTCCTTGGCATTGGTGTTACAAGGCAGCCGTGATTCCCCTGAAGGCATGAAATGCGTCAAGCCGGGACTCCGGTTGCTCCTCAAGCGCCACTATGCACGTTTCGCCATCCGTCCAAAATGCAAGAACCATCAGAGGAGAATTACACCCTAATCCGTTAAACGACAACTCAACAGCAGGTGTTTGTAGCAGTTTAAAACAGGCATTCCGAGGGTGGTCGAAACATAACATTTCGACACCTCACGTCGAATTATTCAACATCGACCCTCCCGACAGGGGGGGGACCGTCTCCTCCCTCTACGCCTGAATAATAACTATATAAAACTGAATACAGGGGACAGCAGAGAGCCCCCCCCCCCTGCTTGACGGAAGGCCTTCCATAGCACTACAACAATACTGCTACTTGGCGTCGCTGCGACGCTGCGACCTATAGGCCGCAGCTGCGTAGTGACAGCGACTGCAGCAGTAGTGAGCGGTATAAAGGAGCTATGAGCTCGCTCGAAGGTAGGTGGACCAGAAGGCCCCGGAGAGCCGTCGGATCGGCAGGCTTGGCTGGATAAGCACTGCCTGAAGTAGATCGCGAGAGAGGGAGACATTGCCTGGGTTGGTCACTGTGGAAGTCACTGTGAAAACGACTTTGGCGACGGCAAGACTCTCGACGCTGGACTTGCCCGGCAACACGAACTCACGGAACCTTTTCCCTTGCAACGAGAATCCACCAGAGAAACCAACCACTGACCGCGCCTGGTGATATTGACACCTTGCCCTCCCAACTGCTTCTTTACATATCCTGTACGCCACTGTCGGAGAGATCGCGAACAGTGTTCGACACTCGCTTTGTTTTGGTTTGTTTTGTTCATTCTGTTTTCTATCTTGCATAGAATGTGTATGTCGTG
Source organism: Alaria marginata (assembly GCA_037833945.1). Taxonomy (NCBI): domain Eukaryota; class Phaeophyceae; order Laminariales; family Alariaceae; genus Alaria; species Alaria marginata. The sequence continues at coordinate 10,181 of JBBMKB010004787.1, read as the reverse complement.
CCTATCGTACCCAGTATGATGACGTGACATTTTCATTGACTACTGGGCGTATTGCATAACAATGTAGCACCTCTGTGGCGTAGTTTTGTGACCACAGAACTTGTATCTCTCTAGGATAGAAGAATCGGCACGGACACTGGTTGTGCTGGATGTCGACGGGTAGAAAGAACGGTATAATGTGAAGAACACACACACATATTACATCATGGAATGCCTGGCTAAGCCGTAAAACGGTACGACTACGCTAAAGTACGAGTAAAATCATGCCAGTACGGTATGCCCGTTAAGCGCATGACCATGCAGTTTACCACCAAGCCTCGACCAAGCAGCAAAGCGGAACAATCATACCAGGTATAATATGTCGCACGAGGGATATTGTGTCATGTTACGTTATTTGACTCGATGTGAGGGTTTGCCCCTCTCCGGTACTAAAACATGAAACACAAATCGCCTACACCGATACACCCTGGAAACACAAAAATTAATCGGTGAAAAAAAATAAGTTTTTGACTCCTCCAGGGGGGGGGGGGGTTAGTTAGGTGTATGGTAACAAAATCTTTGGCCACCCCTGGGTATTCTGTTTATTCCGCAACAAGCATAACTGGTATATATTGTAGTGAACAGTCCATCAACGTCCCTGCCGACCAAAAACCAAAAGTAACAGCATGAGTTAGGAAATACAAGGTAGTTGTTTAGCCGCGAAACTGATATGGACCTCCCCCTTCCGATCTCACCCAGAAATCAAACCGCAGAAGACGTTCATTCAGCCAACCCAAGCGGAATTGGCTGAGTAGAACTGGAACACCAACACGGAGGTGTGGAAAAAACGTATCTAGCGGCACTATGGGCTCGCTGAATAAATTAACGCCTACCTTTGCTCCGACCATCACTCCGTTTAACATGGGCACTACCATCCAAGACAACGGGCTTGAAAGGTTGACACACGAGCGGAGAAAGTCATTAGAGGTCACGAGGGCTTGGACCTCCGGCCCTAGTGTAGAATAACCTTATACATGCTATCAAACACTGTAGATGCCCTCGAGCCCTTATTCACCTTACTTTTATACTTTCGTCTCGGCACGAACTTTATAGCTATGTTGTTATGTTTTCTTGCCATTTCAACCAGGCTACGAGTACCGAGGCGAAGACCCCTTGCACGCGTGGTGGCGTTAACTTTAAAACCGCGGGAAAGTTAAACCCGTCCTGAAATATTTGTCTCGAAAACTTCGAAGGATCCGAATTTACGCGGACAACGCAGCACTGGAGGTCAGACGCGAAGCTCTTTTGTGCGGCGATGTAAACCTACAGCAATGTAAAGTACAACTAGACTGCTTTGTAAGTAGTCTGTTCCACAGCTCGTGCCCTCAAGTCAAAACTCCGCCGGGACCGGTTGTAGACCATTGTATGTCGTGGAGACATAGTTGTGGTTACATCGAATCCAGAATCACTCAACGCGAAAGATACTTAGCTCCATGCAACAGCTATCAAGGATCCAACCAACCGACATACACAGACCTTTAGCTCAAAGCCAAACGACAACGAAGAGTAGACGCTTACAACAAATTGATACATACTATCCACGTAAACCGTTTGGGTGCCGTCAAGTACCAATGTTACGAACACCAGCGATTCAAGAATACCCCAGACCCAACTGGTGTCAATACATCCACTTGCCCAGAGAGCGCCGAAAGCCGGACCAGTGATGGACATATCACAAATATGGTGTAGCGCCTGCGATATTATATAGAGTCTATAGGGGTACTGTCCACAGTAGCTCTAGTTTAAAAAACCCAAAAATAGCGACAACGGCAAACGTCTCGGGTCCGTCGAGTGGAAACCCGTCGACATAATTACACCCATCACCACATACGTTGGACACTGCTCGACAAGAACGAGTAATTGCACCAAGCGGCGATCTAAATTCGTCTTTTACCGCATGGTATCCACAGCGCAAGTTTGGCCAGCCTGTATGTACTGGATGGGCTGACCTCTGCCTTTCCATGTTGAGCCGTGATCAATACCTGATGACGGGCGGGCGAAATGGGAGCGAGCTGTCAGGTAGTACTGAAATCATAGCGCCCCCATCATGCTAACCAGGTATGTAATGTTGAGGGAACGACGAGAGAGCCACGCGCCAGCATTTATCTCGAGCCTTTTGTTATTGCCATTACACCGGGCTCCCCGTAAGGCGAGCACACGATCGACATACTGTATTAGTAGTATTTACATACAGGTGGCCTCCGTTTGCAGACACGTTCCGATACCAAAACCAAATATCGGGATAATGTGCTGGTATTGTATGTAATCACGCCGACGACTACAAAAACACCAAGCAACTGCTACTGGAATGCCAGATGGCATCGACGTACACTATGCACTCGGCAGTCACGTACCATGTTCACCTCTCAGGGGCCTTGCTGTATATGAAGGAGGAGGAAGTCCACGCCCAGAGCTCCAGCGACGCGATAATCTTCGACCGTGCCGCGAATGGCTTCCATGCCCTCCATGATCGGGTCGCCGCTGTCGTCAAGAACGGGGCGGGCTGTCTCCCCGAGGATGCCGGATAGCGAGTCCCCGACAACAAGGCCTTCCAGCCCGACGTTCATCTGCCAGAAGTCCAGGCTTGGTAGAACACGCCCGTCCCAGTCTCGTTCACCGCCACCTTGATGGTTGATGCCGACATTCACGCGCACTGACACGGAGAGTGCGGCGATCTTGAGCACTGCGTGGGTCGACTGCACATCGGCTAGACCGCGTTCGGAGATGTACTCGGCGCACCAGTCAGGAGCCGCCATGTTCTTCTCGGCGTGCTTGAGGGTCCACTGCTCAAAGCTCTCATGGGACAAAGTCCTTCTCCCGCTCAGTATCTCCTCGTAGATGTTGGCCCATAGGTTGGTGCCTCCAAACTGCCAGCATTCAACCGGAAGGTTTGCAGTAGACAGGGTGAGTCCGCCGGGCAGGTTAAGGCTTTCGACAGGCCCGAGTAGCTTGACGGGTTGATCGTCGTCCACTGCAATCCGTAGAGCACCACCCGCCAAGCACGGGTGAATACCCTCGGGGCAGCTGGTCATTGCCACACTGTACGGGCTGTCGACCTCGACCACGAAGGAGTGGCCATCACCATAGAGGACCGATACACCAGTGACCAACTGGCGGCTAGGGAAGTCCTCCGGTAGGGGTGCCGTCAAGCGAACGTTGATATGAACGTCTTCGTCTTGGATAAGGGCGTACCACCCTCCGTCGTCCCCGGACCACTCGAGCGACTGCCCGCTGAGGCCGGTCATGTGAGGGTCATCACAAAGCGCATTGCCGTCAGGGCACGGCGGGACTGATGGGCAAGGAGGATATTGGGTGGACGTAGGATATGTGGTAAGAGTCAAAGTTAGGGGCCAGTCAAGACATCTCAGCGACAACGAGCGACTTCACTTAGCGACACTACGTACGTGATACCGATGCACTTGATGTTGGCAGTATACCTGCGATTAATAAGGATGCTCGTGCTTTGCGCCACAAGTAATAGGGGCTACTCTGCAAAGGAAGTATAAGGAATACATATGTATTCATGTCAATACCCAAACGGTTGTTTGATTTCCGGAACAGAGTTGTGCGCTAGCCAACTGCTGTATATACACCAGCTGGAATTTAACACGTATTATTTCTGCCCCAGAGAAGGACTCAACCCCAATTTGAGGTATCTGCAGTCTTGTTCGAGAAACAAGACTCACCAACCGTGCACTCATCCTGGAGCTGGCGGTCTGGAGAAGGCTGGTCTCCAGCCGCCGAGAAGGGAAGTGCTTCGTCGTCGCCTAGATTCCTCGCCCTCTGCGCGCGGCAAGACGAGGCTCGCGACTCAGGTACGAAAGTAAAAGGAGCAATTGACAGCTGCAGGGTTTGTTTTCGTGGTTACTGCTATTAATATGTACTTGCAACGACGCGGCATTCAATGTGTAGACACCGGATTCGTTCAAGTTGCATCTGCAACGACAGCATGTATAGTTAAACTAACTCTCTGGGCGGAATTACAAGGAGCTTCAGACGTAAATACGGAGACTAATCGGGCCTTATTGTTCCGCCCAGGTACGTATATACTTATTCCGCTTCGTGACTGTGATGGTCCCCATCCATCCACTACAGGAAGTAGTGCTTTTCGCCTATTAATATATACGAAGAAGCGTTTGCTCTACAACAACACTCGGACGGAACTTGAGGGTTGTTCCAACCCGCAGCCGCAGTGGCCGTGTACCAGCGGACACGACGAATTGTGGTGCCATTATCCCCCTTCCGCCGAATCAGAGGTGTGTTGGTGTTTCGAAAGTGCAGTAACTGTTCATCGTAATTGGAGGTTTCCACCACGGTTGTGACCTGATTCCTATCGTTAGTTGACTTTTACATGTATTTACCGGGCGTGGGTAGTCGATGGATTTGTCCGTGATGAGGGGTTCGCGGCAAAAACGTGGAAAGTAGCATGACATAAAAATACTTGTGCTACGACAGAGGTACTCTACCTTATTTGGGCGAAAACAACTATGTCTGGCGGGACTCCTAAAGGGCACAGAGGGCTACCTAGTGTCGTTGGAATGCCAATTTGAACCGTGTTTTACATTACTATTCGTTGTATCGTATACCTACAGCAGTAGGCCGCTGGATTGTTCTCATCTTGGTTTTGTATTCTTGTTGGCTTGGGTGAGGCATAGCAGACCCACTATTAATAGGTCAGATATATCAGATAGATCAGATAGATCAGATAGATCAAATCCTCGAGTGAGGAGTCTCATAAAATAGTGTATTATTATTTTCATAGGTCAAATCCTACCGTCGCACGCGTCAAACGTCCTATTAATACAGGAAAAACAAATGAAAGTCGTCACGCACAGTAAATTGGCAGCATGTCCCAACGCAAGTTCCTCCCCAGAAATCGCACCAGTATGCCCCCCAGTCCGACCTGCACGCTGCTCATGCAGGGCGTTGGCGAGACAGACGAGGGAAAGCGAACAGAGGGGGGAGACAAGGGAGATGGTCGTCGACAAGAAGGGGTGTCGCGTAACAGTGGTGCCGCATGGAGGTGGGCGCAAGAACGAAGTTCCCGAAACAAAGCCACCACTGTAAGCATGATCTTACGCAGGTGATGCACTATGCTGTATATGTGGTGGCCTCACGAAGTTCAGTTCACATTTCGCTTAGTATCTTCACTCCTGGTATGTCTCGTCTACCCTACGTTTCTTGTGGAGACTGCAAAAGCCCGCCCAAAGTAATATTATCCGGATCATGTACACAACAACTGTTTCAAGTAGGCCACCCAGCGTTTCAGGGATGCGGGGCGAACCTGGCGCTTGCCGTGCAGTACGCCGATACCACCAACCCCAGCGGCCCGATCTACAGCGAAATAGTTGACCGCCGCGATAATCTTATCTACCCCTCTGCCCAATACATGCCCACCTCCGTCTCTTACCGGACGCCACATCAGCGAGGTTCGCAACAGCGAAAAGCCCCATCCAGACACCCCAAGTAGTTCCTGGGAGCCGCATTCTTCTAGCACCTGCAAGTATCTGCGTCGTTCATTCGCCGTCGTGACGATCGTGTCATAAAATATTCCTGATCCGCCACAGTGTTGCTAATGCTGGGTCCGGCAAGGGCTTACAGTCCGCGTGCATTCAAAACGTTCAGGGCCCATCTCGAAAAGCCGGCGTGGGACATTTGGACGTTCGTGCGGAAAATCCGTACAGTACCGAACCAAATGTCGGTATTGCCTCGAAACGACTTAGGTTTCGGGTAGGATTGGACTTTGGCGTTGCGTAATACTTGGTATTGATCCTTCTGAGTCAGTCGTATTAATATCTGCAGAAGGGGGGTGGGGAGGGGAAGTGGTGCACTTCAGAGTAATACATCCTCGCCATCCGGCCGCTACTAAGCGTCCCGCACCCTGATGGCCATGGGGGGTGTGGCAAATCACGCCGAAAACAGTTCCAACGACCTGTTGCCGTGTGTACGTTCCGGCTAATCACAAGTCCGAGCATCTTTCTAGTTGAGCGGAAACGGACACTATTCGGTCACGTTGTTTGGTTGTTGGGACAGGGTTCGCCCGGAAGGCGGAGGAAATAAAAAACGTCACCCCTGCTAATATTCCGGGCCGTGTTGCGTCGCCACTCGTCAAGGGAGCACATTCGTTCGTCTGGTGTTCGCCGCAAAAACGTTTCTTCAACGCAGTACACACGCAACCAACTCAAATACAAATTGCAGTACGGTCGTCGAGCAACCGCGTCCTTCCACCGATGCGCTGTACTACTAGCCGCTTGTGACCACAACTGCAGGCGTCATAAAGCACCAGAAAACTTTTTCCGACCAAGTACCTGAAGGAGAACCCTCGCCCCCCCTATACGCTTATACTCATATGCATATCATAATGTTTTGTTTCAATAATCGCATACCAGTTTCTTTTAAAACAATCTGCGCTCACGCCGTTGGCCGGCTTTGTTTCTGAGTCCCCTTCTTTGGGTTGCAATCGGAGACTTATGCCGCCTCGATCATGTCCAGTAATACTATCGTGACAACGTCCAAGTGCGCACTCTCACAAAGACTACGAGGAACAAGGGAGACCCTACCTTTCCTTGTATGGTCGACACCACCGGCGACGGGCTCACCCTCTCGGGTTCGGATGGCCTCGTCGTCATTCCTGGAGTTCAAACCGAAAATGATCTTCAATCTTCCCTTGACTTCGTTTTCCCTTCAATTAGTTTGGCCGATCCCATCACTTGTTCCAGTCCATGTGTCGTTACTTTTCAAAATGACAACGTCGACGTTATCAACGACTTCGTTCTCAATAGGGTCCCTGGCGAGCTACACACTCTAGAAGGCCGTCTCTTCTGAATCACGAACTTCTTGAGTGTGAACTGGACGACGCTTTTGCTATGAGCGACTCTCTATCTATCCTTCAACACAGTGGCGTTCACTCTGATATTTAAAGTTGAAAGTGTATGCGTCATGCTTACTTCTAGTAGGAATTTGGACTTGTCGACTAGCTTAACCAATGGCGCCAAAGTTGTCGTCAAAAACACATTGTCGTACATGATACAAAGTGTGAGATTTGAAGGATGGAACCGTCCATTAGGTTTCTCGAATAATATTTTCCTTTATTACATGGCAAGGCGTAGACGTCAAGCGTGTTCAGTTTCCAGTTCGTTTGTGCTTCGCGGTGAATGTTCACTGTGGCCAAGGCCAGACGTTGAATAGAGTCGCATTTGACTTACGCAGGGACGTGTTGATGCACGGATGCCTGTATGCCGGCCTATCTAGAGTTCGCAATTCTGACGGCATTATTATCTTGACAACCGAGGATAGGATATGCCCTGACACGCTATGTGCTCGGGCTGTCAACGTCGTTTACCCTTCTTTACTTCCGGGACTGTTGGACTAACACTAACTAACTTCCGCGACACTTCAGATTTGAGGATGCAACACACACAGCATGTCATGAAAAGTAAGGTTCTATTGCATTGCACCAGAAATTGAGTTTAAAACGGTGGTAGTTAACATATGGGACTCCGACTTTGTGCACAGGTTTCGTTTTTGCACATATTATTCTTCCGGGAATATTGATGAACGATCAACGTTGAAGCTCATGATAGACATTGTCGGATACGAAGCACAATCATAATAGGGAAAAAGACATAAGGGGGTACACCCCCCCAACATTTTGACTTCAAGGGGGCCACTGCTTTTCGCGCACGTAAGCTTCTCGTCGTAAAGGTGCCGGAGTGTGAGTGTGTATGTGTATATTTTTCGTTCTCCCCTGGGTGTTGTTCTACGATCTCCCAAGCTGATGTTTTTCATTTATATTTCCAAATAATCTTCGCCCTGCAATACATCATTATGATGTCGTGCTATTATTGTACACACGCTACTTACGGATGTATCATGAGACTGGTTCTTATTTCCAGATAGTATGGGGTAAGACTGGCGGAAGCACCTCCCGCCGCCGGTGCTACCACCCCTCCCTTCCTCTCTAGTGCCGTCATTTTTGGCATCACGTAGCTCTCTTGTGCATCTTACGCCGGTAAGGACTATCTTCCAATACTCACTTCTCCGATGTGTTTTAATACCTGTCATAAGTACAATTTAGACTATTATTAGAACCAATGTTTATATATTATTGTATCTTAAAGTATTCCATAGCTTTGTCTGGCCTATTCTTGCAACTGTGACTTCCGGGATGCTGCTCAAGAGCAGCTTGATTCGCTCGACGATAGCGCTAATACTGTCAGTTATACTGCCCCACCTATAAAATATACCAACACGCGTCCTATCTTGTACACCAGGCATTATTAATGTATACAAAACGTTCCGAGAGGGGTACATGGAATTCCTCGGTCTTATGGTACCGCTGCATGGTCTGTGCTACGTATTAACTTGTAGCAACGCTACCTGAACCACCTGGAATGGAAGTAAACTTATATTATCTGCGGGTCTCTCTCTTTCGATTTATAGGTGTCAATGGTGCCAAGTTTTGCACGTGTCTTGTGCTGCGTCATAGATTCGTTTCGTCTCAAAATATCGATGTCGTCTTCTCCGTGCCTGATGTTATGCGTCGACATTTTATCGATAAACCGCTGTATAATATCATGCTCGACCACTTGACCGCACATAATATTCCGCAGCGATAGTGGACGTTAATTCGACCATGTTTGCCAAATGGCAATCCCCTCCGCGAAAACAGCTCGCTTAGGCTCGTCTCCTCGCTCCGTGCTGGGGCCCAGATATCGCGAGCGGTATAGTATACCGTGGCGTGTTCCATTGTGAGGTGGATCAAGAGTAAAATATTCCCTCCATGTGTGCCCCTCGTGCGACTATGCTGGCGTCTTGGATCTCTCTGAAACCAAGTATTCAGCGTCTGCTTCACCATCGCCTTATGTGTTTTGTTTGGCGACCGTCTGATACGCCGTGGGTACGGTCGCGATATCCTTTTCACCGGTGGTACCATCTGTACATGTGGCGGGGCTACCCCGATTTCCATTTGGCATTTTAATCTACCAGGTACTTAATAGCTTGCCGTACATGCCTTTCAACTTACAATAGTTATGGGCGATTCCAATTTCTCGCCCGGACCTCTAGCCATCTGTCAAATTCGGCTGTAAGTCCTCCGTTCGGTGCCACCTTTACCTTGGCCGAAAATCTACGCATTCCCGTATTTTGTAGGTGTCCGATCTGTTTATACATGTGAGACGTGTACAGTTTCGCGGCGGGGACTGCCACTGTCATGCTTGTGCACTTTCCGGGTGTTTTCTCGAGTGTTGCAGACGTGATCGACTGTGCGTCTATTGCCGTGATTTAAAGTGCCTCCAGGTTCGCCAGGTTCTCTTGCCTCCAAACGGCAGTCGGCCGGGTCGCACGCTATCTAACCCTAACCCTAACCCTAACCCTAACCCTAACCCTAGCTATACCCATCGTGTCGTGGGTCGGAGTATGCATCGTTCTACGGATATGAAGCATCCTGCCCTGTAGAATACGAGGAGTGCCTTGTGTACCGCGGCTCTAGCCGCCTTAGCCTAATGCTTTGGGTTTATGTTTCGAGATGCGCGAAAAATCGTCAGGTAAAATTCGTCAATCCAGACCAGAACTGGTATGTCTGGAGCTTGTAAATATTGTACCACCGCTGAGGAGAGCGTGTGTTAAATGTATGGCGATGAGCACCATTCAAAACAGAGGACGGTTCGCCAATCCAAAACAGAGCAGGTAGGCAGGGCACGAGTCAACGACACTGTTGTGATCAGCGGTTGGTGTCCCGTTTGGATTGTCGTTTTGCATTCGAAGGTACATAGTTTCTATCGATCTATTCGCAAACGAAGGAACTGCATTTTAATGTGCCCACGCTTGGCGACCTGATATAATGTATTGCGCCGACTAAACAAAAAGACGCGCTCGACACTCCACGCCGCATATAACTCGGCTTCATTACTTTCACCATGTTGTCCAATCTTCGGCGCGAGCGTTTGCCACTGTCCATCAACTTGTTATGCTACACGAAATACTCGACTAGATCACTCTTTATCTACTAGACCGGAGCGTCTTTTCTTCGTAATGGCATGGAAGGTCTTGTATCAAGATGGGGGGGGGGTGTGGCTCTTAACCGTCCCCTGGTTGATTGTATATATACATATTAGATCATAGTAATTTGTAGTGGTATGGAA